>OY776111.1:368821463-368948963 GCA_963675035.1 Allygus modestus | reverse complement strand
TTAGGTTTATAGAACATACGTTGATACTAAAATTGTTATATTATTAGTTTCTACATTTAATAATCAAAACATATTTCTCTTTCTCTTATATTTAAGAATCAATCAGCAAAGAAATCAAAATTGGACGCTATTTTCCAAGCTGGCACACCTTAAATTTGAGGAGACGTTAAGTATGTTGAAAACTTAGGTACAAACAGTATCTGGACCAAGGTCCTGGGTTGGACTGATGTTTTCGAGGTTTGGATGAAATTTTAATTATTTTAAACAGCATGCACTAAAAATGGGAAAAGCATACACTTAATACCATTACAATCTTAAATTTAGTACTGAATCATCAATAACATAGATATGAATACATTAACAGCAAGCCCTTTGATAAAGCTGACATCCTAGTTATAAAACTACCATTTTTGCGTTACCTTCTGTCCAAAGAGGGTCCATTCTGTCCTTTTGCTCGGCTTGGTTCCCTTTCTACTAGTTAAGTGTTAATTCCCTTCTCTGTAACTTAGACACTTACATGAACCTTTTAACTTCTAACTCCTGTAACTTCTATCCTTGGCTTTCCAACAGTCATGCAGAACCAGCGAGACTGCGAGGCGTAAAACTGCATTCAATAACTACAGATTTTTATATTTAGCAGATTTGGTTCAATACATTTATAATAATAAAATAAAAATTTAAAGTCTTGGGTGATCTTAAAATTGTTCAATAATACAAATAGACTATGTTAGTCTGTGTATGTTGTCTTAGTTCGTTGAGACAACATACAGACAACCATGCTCGGTTGTCAGAGTTGAACAATAAGTCAACTGACTAGACAAGATGCTCGGCTTTCTCAGTCCAATGATAAAACCAAACTTAATGTTGGTTAAAAACATTCGATACACTCATTATAATGTTTTGTTAAACTATGAGGTATGAGGTTCGCTAAAATTAACTATTAATAGTTATTTTTAGCGATTTTCCCCTGTGGGGATAAGCTATTACCGTAGTCGGCATGTTAAGACCTAGGCCCGGCACCATGTTAATTTTTCGTTTTGAGGTCCCCAGAAAAACACCATTCGTTGAAATATATATATACAAAAGTTTGAACTAATGATGTTTTTATGTATATGTGTGTGTCCGTAAGCATGATAACTCTCGTAAAAAAGGTGCGATCTTAATGAAATTTGGTACGAATGTGTAAAAGTACCATTTATTTGAACAAGTTGAAAACACGACGAATTGCACCATCCGAAGAGGAGTTTTCGTGGGGTTTCGTACCCCAAAAATATTTTTTTTGTTTTCACATGTAATTTTTATTTAAATCAAATTTAAATTTTTACCATTGAATTTAAGTTAAGAAAACAAACAGTTTGGTATTTTGATCATAGTTTCATATTGAAATTGCTAAATACAGTACGTTGTCCAATGTAAATCCTATGGAGAGTAAGTAAAATGTTATATCTCGCTTATTAATGAACATATATTAATGCAACTAGATATGCAGCTTCATATGGTTGGGGTTTACTGAAATTTGCAAACAAAACCCATTTTTTGTGGTTCCCATGGAAGCAAACCTCCGTACTCTACAGCTATAATTGGATAATTGAACGAAGTGAAATTTATCCTTATACACAACTTTACTGCTTAGACTGGTAAGAGAATCAACTCAACTGGCGTGTCTGTGACCAAAATAACTCGAGAACGCCTCCACAGATAAACTTAAAATTTTCCAGATAAACTTAACAGGTCAAAGTCTTGGTCGAGTTCCTTATTCAGATAATTTCCTTCAGTATTAATAAAATTATCATTAAACCAAATTTATTTTTTTCTCCATAAGAATAACATTGGAAGCCATTTTAGTGGTACTTGAATCGTTAAAATTTAGCCGACGTCTATGTTTCAACAACAGAGTAACAATAGTTAGTTTTCTAGAGTATACTTTTTATACTGGATAACAAAAGTATTTTAACAAACAAAAAAACACACAAGAGAGATAAATCGAAGTGTAATTTTAAGTTGTGAGCATATATATTATTTTATAAAATTATTAAGTGTACGTTTTAAAAAATATCCATACAGTTAATATTTCCTTAGTATTCCTACTCTGTGTAAATATCGTCAGTCGTCGGAGGTGACGATTGTAACAGTGGCAGACGACGCGTGTGGCAGATCGAAAAACTCAAAAAAACTGTTCAAAATAGATGACTATAGATATTAAGATATTAACTTATAAAATAGTTTGTTTTATTACATTGTCTTAGACAATTGGTAATAATATTGTGATTGTCATTTGTAATAAGTATTCAAAGCCTCAATTTGTATAGAAAGCTTTGATGAAGTTAGTCACAGTAAGCCTTAACATTAACCTTAACATTTATTTTGTAGGACAATTATTTGCAAGGTTATATTTTCGCTAAATTAATAATAATAATTGTCTACATTACCAGTAATATAGTAGGTAACCACAATAAAAGCTATATATTATTCTAACCAGACATCCTTTTTCGGAAGGTTATCTTGAATGATTTGACATAGCCTAGGGTTGGATTACAGTAAGCGTAAGCCGACATTAAACTGGTAATACAACTGTTGCAAAATACTTTAAACATTACCAGGAATGTTGTAGCGAACCAAAACAAAAGCTTTAAACTATTCTAACCAAACTAAGCCTTTTATATAGGTTATCTGAAATGATTTGACATATCCTAGGTTTGGATTGTAGTGAGCTGTTTTCATCATAAACTTGGACCTATCGCTATAAAATGTAGGCATATACACTTAGGCTACCTGCCATTTTAGAAATTTCATGTACGGACTTGGACCAATCCATGTTTATAGCATTTAATTTCATGATAGTCTAGGCTATTGAAACAATATATTGAAATCTCATTTTGTAAAATACAACTGTTTTAAAATACTTTAAACACATTACCAGGAATGTTGTAGCGAACCAAAACAAAAGCTTTAAACTATTCTAACCAAACTAAGCTCCTTAAAACTTATATATGAATACATTAGTATCTAAAAGTTGGAATATCTCTAAAAAATATTAAGACATTATATTAAAATACTACCTATACACACCAATAGTTATTTTATGTACTGAACTACGAAACTACAGGTATGCTTCACATCGTATATATTACTGTCACAAAAGTTAATCAATAAAACCAGTAAGCTGTAGTATATTGGAACGGTAGTATATTTTTTAAATGCCATCTTATACAGGTTATCTGAAATGATTTGACATATCCTAGGTTTGGATTATAGTGAGCTGTTTTCATCATAAACTTGGACTTTTGGCTATAAAATGTAGGCATATACACTTAGGCTACTTGCCATTTTAGAAGTTTCATGTACGGTCTTGGACCAACCCATGTTTATAGAATTTAATTTCATGATAGCCTAGGCTATTGAAACAATATATTGAAATCTCATTTTGTCAAATACAACTGTTGTAAAATACTTTAAACACATTACCAGGAATGTTGTAGCGAACCAAAACAAAAGCTTTAAACTACTCTAACCAAACTAAGCCTTTTATTTAGGTTATCTGAAATGATTTGACATATCCTAGGTTTGGATTATAATGAGCTGTTTTCATCATAAACTTGGACCTTTGGCTATAAAATGTAGGCATATACACTTAGGCTACTTGCCTTTTTAGAGGTTTCATATACGGACTTGGACCAACCCATGTTTATAGCATTTAATTTCATGATAGCCTAGGCTATTGAAACAATATATTGAAATCTCATTTTGTCATCTAAATAACTGGACCTGACGACTTATTGTTAATCCTTAAGGATATTTTGACTTGGCCTATAGAAATTGTTCACATTAGTTCATTTAGGAAACTTGCTGTTCTCTTAACAGTTAAATTAACCACACTGCTAAAGTCACTGCTTAGCTCAAAACACTCTGTTTGTTCTAAGATAACGCACCCATGCCAATCCTAACAACAAACCATACCTGAAATCTTCATTTTATTTTAAAAATAAATAAATTTACGGATTTATACAACATTTACTTTGATAAAAACAAGTGATAAATGTATATGTAAATGTAGTTCTACGGATAAAATGTTAGATCGGCGATAAGCTTATTTTCGTTTTGAAAATCCTTAAGGAATGCAACCTTCGGTCCTTCATTCTTAAGGCTGGTATACATTAGAGAGTCTTTTACTCTCAGAAAGTTTGTGCTAGTATTAATTGTTTGTTAATTATTAAACTGATTTAAATTGGTAAGTCAATGGGTAGTGGTCAAGGCCACTGCAGCCCCATAGTCAGGTGTGGGTTGGAACCTAGTCCTGGCAAGTATTTGTTAACATTGCTTGAAGGCTTCACGTACAGACCCAAAGCCAAATGAATGGGCAAAGTACAAAGAAGAAGAGGCACCCAATATCTAAACCAGTCATATTGATTTAGCTGAAGAACTATTTGTAAACACACACCAATAGTTATTTTGTGTACTGTACTACGAAACTCCAGGTATCCTTCACATCGTATATATTACTGTCACAAACGTTAATCAATAAAACCAGTAAGCTGTATAGTAAGACTATTTGGGTACTTTTTTCTTAAACTATAAGCCTAAATAATTTAGATTTTTCTTTCATCAACGTAAATATTATTTAGGGACATCTCCTCGGGGTAAAATCTTTTTTGTATATATTGTAGTATGACCTTATTTAACAAAAGAAGAAAATGAAAGGCTTTTACAGTTTGTTGAGGAATAAACTATTTTCGCGTAAAACACTCTTTAATATATATTTGTTTGTATTTAGTTAGAGATAGTAGCCTAATAGTTTTAGGGTTTTTCTATCCTTCATGAGTCTTTGGAATGCATATACAAAAAAATCAACGGCAGCAAATATTAAATCAGGTTATAAATAATATTGACATTTCCATGGAAACATTGCAACATTTGACAACAGTCTAAATTCAAGTAACACAAAACACACACGAACCACAAATACATCTGACAATTAACCAACATTAGACTTACATTTAGGCTTAGACTGGTGTGCAAGCCTCCAGATTATTCACCCCACCCACCATGACCACCACTACCCCAGAACACGACGTCGCCCGCTGCCACGCCGCTGCTGAGGACAGACGTCAACTGCTGTGTCGCCTCAAGAGTCTCGCCGAGCGACTGGATGACTGTGACAAGGCCGCTCTCAAGGCCGCGGGCTGCGGGGACTTGTTCAGCTCCAGCAAGGGCGGCCGCTACGTCTACCCAGACCCTTCCGAGACTCCCCTCATCACCTTCCCCGAGAACCCTCCTCGCGAGGAGTACAAGATGAAAGTCCCCAAGAAGATCCCTCCTTGGGAACCTAATGCAGGTAAGGTTAACGATTTATTAGGTTTACTGTAAAAATAATCTTGTGTTGGCTTATATTGTGAATGTATCTTAGCGTGCTCAAATATTTCCAAGACTTACTTTCTCCGATAGCCTACATTTTTAAAGTCTAGCCTTAAAAGTTAAAGTTTGGTTTATATATTCTTTTTTTGGGGGTTTTTTTGGGTTTATGAAAACACTCATTTTCACTCGTTTGTTGACCAGGTGATCGTGACAATGTCTCTCGTCACATTTGGCATTTCATAAAGTTACTATTACATATTATTCGACGAATTTTGAAAGTACCACTCACAGCTTTGCTTCCTTTGCAGCCAAGAGCCAGGAGCTGATATCTGGCTACGTCAAGAAGGGATGCGACTGCCTGCGCAGGAACGGGATGCAGGACCAGTGCGAGCTGACGCAGTGCCAGGGGAGACCCCTGTGTCTCACCACGCCCGTGCCGCTGTGTCCGCCCAGTGGCGGTGCCAGGCTGATGGTCACATCTGCCGAGGCCGCCGTCATCATCGACCACATCGACAAAGACCGCTGTTGTCGAATAAACTGCTGCCCTGGCCAGCTGCGGAACTGCACATAGCACAACACGTAGCTGCTGCTGCGTAGTCTGATACTGTTACATAGTATGTATTAAATATTATTTAACAAATATAACGATTTTGTTCTCTCTAAATATTTAAAAAGGAGGTTTTAGTGATATATTAACTTATACCAAACGCCCTACGTTAAAAAAAGCCTATTGCTTACACTTGATACTATCTACACTATTTTTTTCTTTTGATCTTAATGTTTTTTTTTCATTTACGGTTCATGTGTGTTCTTAAAGATTATAAAACCGGTAACTATGTCTAAAATAAATAAATTATAAATTAAGAACTATAAGGTCGTAAGGTTAAATCTTTCTTACCAGAGGGCTACAGCCACTTCTGATCATAATGAAAATATGTAATAGATTCACCATCAAATGTTAAACAATTGAACCGTATGCTAAACATGTCGGGATTGAAATAAATATACTAAATATTATAATCTCATACTTTTAATTATTTTGCAGTCTATTTAAAATAAGACTATGTTTCAGGGTAAAAGCAGAGTTATGTTTTTGCCAAAGAAATACGTTATGATACCGTGTTAACTTTACGGTGTTACTAAGCCTGCCTAAACCTATGCATGTATAGGACCCTTACACAGTCAGCTTAAAAAAGATATGTAAAAATATTTTTCAATTATTGAATCTAGAATCAATAATTATTCTCTATAGAAACTAACTAGATTAATCACAATTTAATAGACAACGTCATGTATGCTACATAAACCATGAAAATACAAAAAAAGTATTTAGTAATACGTAGAGATGCTCCAAGCAGGTACATGCACCATAACTCAACAACAAAATTCACATACAAGGAAATAAGTAACAGTCAGAGCGTGTAGTGGTAAATGAATAATGAAGTGTGGTAGAAAAGTCCTGGATCGGTTTAACATTTGCTTAACCATTGTAGCTAAGTAATCCAACTTATTACATAAATAACACCCATACAAATTTAAATTTTAAGACAGTTATGAGTTTTGTTATCATATCAGGAGAACGGCCCACGTGGCGTAAGAAGAAAATCTTTAATGACAGCATAGATCGACGTGTATATAAAATTAGTGGTCTTAATTTGTAAGAAAACAATGCCGCAATATTGATCTCGAATGGGACCACTGAGTCGGGAATGGTAGCTGGTCGAAGTTCACATATAAGTGAACCTAAAAATAGTTATTCATTGCCAAAAACTTGACCTCGAAAGGACCTGAATATCGGGAATAATGAATATTTGCTAATAGCACTTAAATGTAAACTTCAACCGACTGCAAATTGCGACTCATTGGTTCGTTCGGGATACAATTTGCGGCATTGTTTTCTACTATTTATGTACCTTTAATTTGATGTATATGTTGACCTATAACGTCTTTTATGATTATTTTCTTCTTATTCATCACGTACCATGCCTCTGATGTGAAAAGTAGACTTTTATGAGTAGTATATACCAGGTTTTATTGCTTTAGCTATAATGGTTAAACAAATTTTAAACCATTTCGGGACTTTTCAAAACTCTGAATAAAGATAATAATAGGTGTTCCGATCCCCACCCCGGATCCTACAGGCGTAGAGCCAGATGTTTTTAATAGTTTACGTTATAATGGGATGACTTCTTAAACAAAATAATTCCTTAAGATAAACATTGTAACTCTGAGATCCCATTAGGTGGAGCCCTGAAATTGGATCCTTTTCAAACCCCCAAAAGGCACATCTAGAGAGCCAGAGCTTTCGATTGATACCAAACGTGTACACAAAATAATAATTTAGAGGCCGAAAATCGCCGAACGAAAATCAATGACTTCTTTTAATAGTATAGACAGATAGTGTATGAACACCAAGAGCAAGCGGACTGTAAAAATATGAAAATATAAAACTGTTATAAAGTGCATGCGGTTTATTCAATGAAAAGCAGAAAGTAAAATAAACAAAAGATTTACACAATAACATTACAAATCAATAATCAGCTGATGCATTATTTGCACAGAAAACATTATACTTTTGGTAGCACTTAAGACAGGTGATGAGGACATTTTAATAGAGAGTCTGTACCAAACATAGATAAATGAGATCCATAGGAAATTTACTAAAATCAGGTATTTAAAAACAATTCGTTTTTAATTATTACTTGATTATTTAATTTATTCCTCTACTAAGAAATTGCCAATAAATAAAGTGCATTACTTAGGAAACAACTAGCCAGGAAACAACTAGCCACTTTCACAAGTGGTGACCTCACTAAAAGCTAAAGTACAATTGAAAAGTATAATACTAATTTAATTGAGTTCAGACAAACTCACATTAATTGTCCCAATGCTTACAGTAGCTCTTGTCTTCGACTGATGCTACATTGTTGTGCTTATCATTTATTCATTCAACTTTCGGATATGAGATTGAAATCGTCACGTTAGGATAGAATTGTCAACAGGATGAGAATTTAACGGGACAATTTTGAGTGATCACAGTTTTACTCATTCCAGCAGAAGAGGTGCTTCAGTACCCCTAAAGATTTTCATAAATAATAAGATATTTATGTAAGCTAGCTGTCCTGTTACTCGAATCCGAGCAAGTTTGTACCCAACTAAAGGTTACTTATGTTGTAAACAAACATAAATCATCTGATATTAAAACGGATGATAATATTATCCGAGATTAATTAGAGAGGACAGATTAGTTCTCTGTCCTCCCTGAGAATAATGTGGATAACGTACTTTCAATCGACACGTAGTTTAGACTTCCGCCGTCGGACAGCACCACAGTTCCGAAAATTCAGCTCTTTACAGTATTTAAGTGATGCCTTTCTTGAAATTCCAAGACGTATTGGCAAATATATGTAAAAATGCCTTTAATTTGACACCTCAAAAGTTAAAATCCGTCTAGCCGTTATCGAGTTATGACTGTGAAGAAAAAACCCTAGCTTATTAATTTATATAGGATTACGTTACAACTGGCACATGACCAGTGATTAATTTATTCTGTCTTATAAGAAAGAAACATCCCATGGACAATGCAGATCTCATATTATTGGTTGCTTATTAACTAAAGTAAGCCTAAACTAATGTAACTGCAAGTAATTAATAATTTTACTTCTCTAGTTATTTTCCTTAAGATAGAAATAGTCCAGGCGCCAGGTGTCATTGAGTGTGCATGTAAAGAGGCAGAGAATTTGACTTTTGATTTTAGTATTAGGGACCTTAGAGAGTATGAAAACCCATGTCGTCAACCCTGGGGGTGGTCGACTACTTAGGGGTGGGGTCACAAAATAACGAAAATAGGGCGTAAAACAGTTAAAAACGACAATTAGCAAAACGTTCACAGATTCCTTATAACTAATCGTACGGAAACGATATTAGTTTTTTTTGTAGGTAATAACATTGAATATAAAAAATATTATTACATAATACGTCGTATCTTCGTTAGTTATGGAGATAAAACACATAAATCTAAAATATCTTTAAAATTATTTAAAGATTTTGTATTCTTCTAATGTTAAATGCACATAATGTCCTAATAATTTGTATGAGTCTACTAATCCAGTCAAACTGTGTTTTCCCGGGAAATTTTTGAGATCATTTTGATTTTCCCAATATTTATGTTTTTTTTGGGGGGGAGGGTGTTGAATCCAAATCTGAAATATGCAAGCTTGCCAACCAAATGTCGTGACGTAACATGGGAAAAATGCAAAAAAGGAGAAAACTAAATATTTCGGAATATTTTTGCTTATAACTTGGAAAGTATTGTCTTTTCGTAAATAATCTTCTCATTTAAAATGAAAGTACATAAAATTCCCTACAGTTTCATGATTTAGGTTTTGTTCTCCAATAAACCGTTCGAGCTCAAGCGCTAATTGAAAATTGGCTTATTTTGTCCATATTAAAAAAAAAACATATTTTCACTCCAAAAGTTTAATTTATTATTAAAGGTTGTAAATTAGTTAATTCCTTCTAGTGTACAGTTTGCTGATACAGTTGTACACATTGCTGATTGATTTAAAACTCTTTTGGTTCATTATTCTTATTTTTTTTAGGCAAGGAGTATGGTATTTGGCTGAATTTCAGAAATCAGCAGGCGCGTGCAAAGAAGAGGTGGAGTGATGCGGCGCATGATTTAAGGTGACCAACGATCGTATAAGACCAATACATGGATCAATATGACCCAAAAGACGAAGAAGTTTTAGAGCGACGGATCCACAACAAGATAGTGGCGGCCAAAGATGATTCATTATGTGGCACTCTTGTTTAACATGGGAAAGACAGGGGAAAATGTGCTTAGTTGGAATATAATGTTTGGTAAGATTATTGATTTTTGACCAAATAGCCTTTTGATTCGTACTTTAATATAACATATTTTAATAACAAATATGGCTATATCTGAATGGTTTACGTTAATAAACAGAACACTAAAATAGAATAATTTTGGCCATTTCTCACCATGTGTTCAATTTAACTAGGTTCCTTGATAATAGAAGTGTTTGTACCAAATAAACTATTCAATTGAGTTTCTGATGAGATGCTTGAATCTTTAATGCCAACCTTAACCATATTAGACTCATAGATCTTTAGTTCAAGTAATAACCAAAATGTTGCATAACATTCTTTATTTTAATTTTTGTAATTATTAAAATAGAGATGCGTCCTTTAAATGGTTAAATTTGGTATAAAAGGTTTAAAGACTTTTCATAAGTAATCAAAGTATTTGGTTTATTTGGTTAAAACTCTAATCTCATCTGTAACAGGAATGACAAATTAATTTGGGTAAAAAATCGTATATGAGAAGTCATATAATTAAAGTGGGCATATGTAGGGAGTTTTATTTAATCCTTCTATTTTACTATTCTGTTTATTAAACATTAACCTGACAAATATAAACTAATTTGGTATGAAAACTTATAAAAGATATTTAAGAGTATATGAATCAGAAAGCTATCTGGCCACAAACCAATAATATTGCCGTAAATTATAATTTACCTCAGCACATGTCGCATTCACCCTATTCTTCCTATGTTAAACAAGAGTGCCTCGTAATGAATCATTTTTATTTTTGAAACTCATAATAGTGATGGATTTGAATTTATTTTTTGGATATAGATTTGAATATATTTATTTAAACACTAGAAGCGACACGTAAAGTCCAAAAAATAAAGAATCATCTATCTTTATTTAAAAAATTTCCGCCACTATCTTGTTGTGGATCCGACGCTTGTGGTCTTTTGGGCCATATTGATCCATCTATTGATCTTATACGATCGTTGGTCACCTTAAATCATGCGCCGCATCACTTCCTTTCACGCACCTGCTGATTTCTCAAATTCAGCCAAATACCATACATCGTGCCAAAAAAAATACCTCCGTCGCAGCAAACCTGCGTACTCAGCGAATTTCCAATGAATATATATGTCTTAATAACACATTAAGCCTCTTACCAAAATTCATAAGAAATAACTTATATTCATAAATAAGCAATATTTAAAATATTCATTATTCTCCTTTAGAATAACATTAGGGATGAGTACGCAGGTTTGCTGTAACAAGGAACACAAAATAATGGATTTTTATGCAAATATCAATAGAACTCATCTAAGTGAAGTCACATACCAAGTTTCATCCATATACATTCATAAATAAGCGATATACAACATCTTTATTATTCTCCATAAGAATTACATGGGGACCTAGTACCTAGGTTTGCTGCTACGGGAACCGTATGAGAAAAATTTTTTTGTGCAAACAACAACAAACCACAACCAGACGAAGCCATATACCAAGTTTCGTCAGTTTATGTTCATAAACAACCGAGATATAAAATTTTTCTTTTTCTCCATAAGAATAACATTGGACAACGTACTGTGTTTAGCACTTTCAATATCTCAGTAGCCAATTGACGTAGAGCAATGATAAAAATACCAAATTGTTTGTTTTTTTTAAGCTGAATTCAATGGTACAAATTAAAATTTGATTTAAATGATAATTACATGTGAAAACTAAAAAAAAAAACATTTTTGGGGTACAAAACCGCCCCAAACCCCCCCCCCCCCCTTCGGATGGTGCGATTTGTCTGGTTTTCGAACTCGTTCAAATAAATGGTACTTTACATATTTGTACCAAATTTTATTAAGATCGGACCTTTTTTACGAGAGTTATCGTGCTTACGGACACACAAATATATATATATATATATATAATATATATATAATATATATAATATATATATATATATATAAATACACCCGTCTCAGCAAACCTGCAAACTCAGCGAATTTCCAATGAATTATAACATAACACATTAAGCCACTTAACAAGATTCATAAGAAATATATTCACAAACAAGCGATATTTAAAATATTAATTATTCTCCATAAGAATAACATTGGGATGAGTAAGCAGGTTTTCTGCAACAAGGAACACAAAATAATGGGTTTTTTAGACAAATATCAATAGAACTCAGCTAAGTGAAGTCACATACCAAGTTTCATCCATATACATTCATAAATAAGCGATATATAACATTTTAAGTATTTTCAATAAGAATAACATGGGGACCGAGTACCTAGGTTTGCTGCTACGGGAACCATAGGCGAAAAATTGTTTTTTTGTGCAAACAACAATAAACCACAACCAGATGAAGCCATATACCAAATTTTGCCAGTTTATGTTCATAAATAAGCGAGATATACAATTTTTCTTTTTCTCCATAAGAATAACATTAGACAACGTACTATGTTTAGCACTTTCAATATCTCAGTAACCAATTGACGTAGAGCAATGATCAAGATACTAAATTGTTTGTTCTTTTATGCTGAATTCAATGGTGAAAATTAAAATTTGATTTTAATGAAAGTTACATGTGGAAACTCCAAAAAACCCATTTTTGGGGTACAAAACCCCCCTTTGGATGGTGTGATTCGTCTGGTTTTCGAACTCGTTCAAATAAATGGTACTTTACACGTTTGTACCAAATTTAATTAAGATCGGATCTTTTTTACGAGAGTTATCGTGCTTACGGACACACACACACACATATATATATATATATATATATATATATATTGCATTCATTTGTTAGGGCTACTAATATAATAATAATCAAATTAAACATTTTTCAACTGAGTACCCTTAAGGAATTTCTTTATTTTTATTTTTAAGACTACATGTTTCGGGACATAAGCCCATCTTCATGGTCAACAAATACCTAACCTAGTTTTATGATCTTAAAACTAGGTTAGGTATTTGTTGACCATGAAGATGGGCTTATGTCCCGAAACATGTAGTCTTAAAAATAAAAATAAAGAAATTCCTTAAGGGTACTCAGTTGAAAAATGTTTAATTTGATTATTAATATATATATATATATATATATATATATATATATATATATATACATTGCTTGACTTGTATATTAGGGCTACTAATATTATTATTTTTAAAAACATTATTAACGAGTACCCTTTTTTTGAAACATTTTTATTTTGACTGACTAGTTTCAACCATAATGGCCATCTTCAGAGTCACATAATCTTAACAAAATTTTTTGAGGTTATGTGACTCTGCATAACAGTAGTTCCGTGTACACGGTTGATTTCATTATTTTTACAATCCATAGAAATACAGTTTATCTAATAGGCCACTGACAATCAAAGTCAAAGGCCTTTTTGAGGTCCACACGGGCTATACTCTGGTACTCTTTTGGTATTAGAGTGTCAAGACTATCTAACATCACTGGTTCTACTGCTGTAATTGTAGAACGACAACTCCTAAATACACTGGCTGTTACAAATAATAGTAAGCTACTTTCAACACTTATGTTACATTTTTTTGAGACACAACATAAAAATCACATAGATACCCCATAATCTTAATACTTTAATTAATTGTTGGTCCTAATGGCTGCTACAGGCTTGTTTTGAGGTTTTGTTTGTGACCAAGCCACTTCACGGTTGAATAAAGTTTAATTGCATTCAACTCCCAGTATGAACTTTAACGTTTATTGTTAAAGTTTGTAGTTGGCTCATTCTGTGGCCTCGTGGCGCTGTGAATTTTCTTCTTACCCAGACCCAAAGTAAATATTACTGAACATTTAATAATATCTACATACTTTTACGTTTGAAAAAAGTAATAAACATTAATTTGTTCGTAATAAACTAATTTGAATAGGCGATATCAATGTTCAAACATCAATATTTTACTATTCATTTATTTCGAATTTAAGTATTGCTTCTAGAGTTCAAAATTAGAAGCTATTAGTAAAGTCCAAATAAATGGATACTATTTAAACAATACAATAAGTATTTTCTCATTATTTAAATAGTACAATTACTGACATTTTAACTGTGCACCAAGTTTGATATCAGTTTGCAGATGAATTAAAAAATATAAAAACCTTATACAATGAAAGTATGTACAAAATAAGCGAGAGTACGATTTTTAAATAAAGGGTAATACTTCTGAATTATGTTCTTTTTACGAACAAACGTTAGCAAAATGTAAAAGCACATCAGAGTAATAGTCAATATTTTTAATAAGACCGTGTACGTTACAGATCACTTTGCCTTTGTAATAATTTGTCTCAATAAATATTTGTTGCAAACCTAAGCCAAGACGATTTCAGACTAAATGCCTGGTTTGTAGAATTTTTCATAACTATTTCTTTAGCCAAATAACTGTATTGTGGTTGATTTAAAAAACACACAATTTGGTATTTTGATCATTCCTCTACGTCAATTGGTTCCCGAGATATTGCAAGTGCTAAACACAGTACGTTGTCTAATGTTATTCTTATGGAGGAAAAGACAAATTTTATATCTCGCCTATTTATGAACGAATACTAACGAAACTTGGTATACGGCTTCATCTGGTTGTGTTCTATTGATATTTGCTCAAAATAATAATTTTTTGCCAAAGGCTCCCGTAGCAGCAAACCTGCATACTCAGCCCCATGTTATTCTTATGGGTAATAACTAAATGCTATGTCTCCCTTAATTATAAACATAAATGAATAAAAACTGGTATATGACTTCACCTAGTTGAGTTATATTGATATTAGCATAAAACCCCATTTTTTGTGTTCCTTGATACAGCAAACCTGCATACTCAGCTCCAATGTTATTCTTATGGAGAATAATTAAAATTGTATATAGCGCTTATTTGTGAATATATTTTTATGAAACTTGGTAAGTGGCTTTATGAAGTATTAAGACATTTATATCTCTATTGGAAATTCGCTGAGTAAGCATGTTTGCTGCTACGGGGGTATTAAATCTCATAGCACAATTTGTAGTTGAAGATGGTGTCCTACAAGGTTGCAACGAACAGTGCCGCCACCGAAGGACCAAATTATTAAAGGTAAAGATTGTTTTTCAGGCACACGTATCTCTATATAACACTCATCGGATTTTACTAACAACTGTTTAACATTACAAATACTCAAACTGGTTTTAATAAAAAGAGCGCTAACATGTT
This sequence comes from Allygus modestus, assembly GCA_963675035.1. Taxonomy (NCBI): domain Eukaryota; kingdom Metazoa; phylum Arthropoda; class Insecta; order Hemiptera; family Cicadellidae; genus Allygus; species Allygus modestus. The sequence continues at coordinate 368,933,582 of OY776111.1, read as the reverse complement.
GGTTATCTTTACTTAGGAGTATATTTTTCTACATACTATCTTTTGATAGGTTGTGTTAGTTTCCAAACCATACAATTTCTATTTATCCAGCTATTAATTTTAATTTTTGAATAACATTTTAAATAATTTCAATATTAGATTAAACTTGTATGTATGTTTAAAGTGCTAATGTAATTTACATTTGTAATGTGCATTACATGATTCATTTTAAATTGTATTACATAAACTAATGTTTCGATCATACTCTCTACAATTATGCTTTTAAAGATAGTAAAACCAGTTTTAAAAATGTATCATCATCTACTCAATAAACCTAACAAATCTATCTAAAATATTAAATTTTACAAATATATTTAATGGTTCATATGCTAAAATATAATGCTACCGTTTCTTTTTCAATAATGGCTATACGCCTTTATTCGTTCTATCTAACTATAAAAATAGGGTAGCAATTTATTTTATAAGATTTGAGAATTTTACATGTTAATTACGGGACACCCAGACGAAATAATCTCTAGTAATTTAAAGCTTAAATAAATGTTTACTTTAACAAATTGAACTCGGGTGATTATTTATTATCAGGTTAATTCGAACCTGAGACCCCAAAAAATTATTGTAACACATTTTAGGGTAATAATTTATTTGTGTGTAACTAGTCCCTTAATAGTCTATATAATATACATATTTGTTCGTTAAATAAATACAAAATCAAGACACTTATTAAATATATGAATACATACTAAATTCTGTATATTATCCTTGTTGAGAGGAATTATTAAATATATATGTGAAATTTCAGCTACGTATCTATTACAGATTATTTCGTAATATTCGTAACGTAATTTATCATGTAAAACCCTATGTGTCATGACCAAAACGGGCACTCTGCTTATAATTTCGATAGTGCAGTAAATGTGTCATAAAATTAAGAGGTTTAATGAAATATGATGAAGTTGTCCTTAAGTCATTTTTGTTGTCTTCAACACAAAGGAGCATTGAAGCACAATTATGGTCTAACAATGGATGTGCCGGCCTTGACCATCTTCAACACACCGTTCATTCCGGTGACACCAAGTGACATCATATTTCTAACACTCGTAACATCTCTTTTGATGTTTCGTGAAACAAGAGAATCATCATATTTACATCTTAAGTTGATAACGTTTACAGATAAACGAACAAAACTAAAGGAAAATGGTTTTATAATTTAATCTCTAAGTTTATACTTAAAACGATATCCACAAATATGATCTAAAATTAAATTACACTTTCTTTATTACTTCTGATTAACTAATTTTACTGATATAACTTGTATTTCGTCGGTTAGTTTTTTGTTTGATGACATCCACACTTGTATTGTGATTATTTTTACTTATAAACTATTATTTCTGATAACCATTTTGTTTTTGTTGTTTTACGTCATCGTCTTGTATTGTCTCGCTTTGTTAATTCTGTTATAGTCTAAAGTTTCATTTCTACTTGCTGTCTTTTAACTGATAATTTGTACTTATGGAATGTATTCTATTGTCATTTACTAAATTTGCAAGTATTAATTATTCTAGTAGGAGTTAGTTATTCTAGTAATATTGTACATCAATTATGAACTTAGTTAATTTCGTCTTTATTACCTTATGTAACGTTGTTTAAATCATTGGTAGCAAACAATAAAAATAAACAAATTCAACATAAACCCTTTTGTCCATTAGTTCATTTACTGCATTCAAAATAATATCTTGATAATTATATTATGATCCTGATCCCCCATCTGTATCCTGCTCATTTAACTTATGACAGTGATAACATTCATGTACAAGATATGCAATTAGGCACTTGCATACCATATCCATACTGAATGTTTAAAATTGATTTCATTGGCCATAACCTAGCATCATTAGGCACAGAAAGGGACTCCATTTTCACAAACGTCAATTGATTAGTAGGCCTACACCTGATATGACTGATGTGACGGAATTAAACTAATTGTCTTATTCAATAACTTATGGTGATTTATTTTCATGTACCAAAGTACTTTATGCTCCATGTATTGTATATAATAGGGTATTTTAATTTTGCATTCGGTACATTTTATAGCTATGACGTTATTTATAAATTGTTTAAGACCTTAATAATATTTATTATGCTTCATAAAAGAAGATATCAATGAATTTTACCTTAAAGATAGCGTTTACCGTGATTATTTAAAGTAAAGTGCAAAAACTCCCTATTTAATGCCCTTCACGAGAGGAAAAAATTACGATGAATATTAGGTCGATAATTTAAATATAAGTTTAAATTGTATTTGATTAACGGTTCAGACTTTTTTCACAACTTAATTGTAAAAATTTAGGGACCCAAATCTTTAATTTGAATTTGTTATTATTTAAAATAAAAATAAAATGATAATCAAAATTAAATTTACATTTTTGTATTCAAGATCAATATCGACCCGGCCAAGAGAAGTGTGTAGCCCAAATTAATTTTATCTCCAATATTGATGGAAAATCGTTGTAATCAACCTGCTGGTCAATCTGTCACCTACAGCCACCTAAAGTTTTGTTTTAATTTAAATGCAGTTGTTTACAAAAATATAGAAGATAATAGTGTATGTAGATTGTAATGTCAATAAAGTTCAAAGTAAACTATGAAACTCTTATATCTGTTAAATTCGTAAATGTGAAGATTAACCTACAATTGAAAAAAAAAAATTGTAGTAGGATGTGGGATTAATCATAATTTAGTCTATATAAACGTGAACAATACAAATATACCCTATCTAAGGTAGAGAATAGAATAGTCTTATGTATTGTGTCTTTGTTTTCCTTTTATTTGGAAGTATATTACAACTAAGAATAATTAGGGACTTATTTATTACAGCCTAGAATTTGTCAAAAAAGTTTTATTTGATGTTTAAATAATATTTATTAAAATACTCTTTATCATTTACCGAGGTTAATACGAATTTAATAAACTTATGGTGTTTTCAATTTCTCTGCGATAGTAGCTGTATGAAAATACGGAAATAGATTACGTGAAGGAAGGTCGTGTGACGTTGCCAAGTCCACTACATGACCACGTGCTATACTATCACGAACCACCAGAATGAGGCGATTTTTCACTTCTCAAATTAGCGTATTAGAGCCTTAAGTGAATATGGCTGGGCTTTTATATGCTAAACCTTTTAACTGAACACGAAAAATCACAACAATTGGTTTAAGAAAGGTCTGAGAAGCGAGAAATTAATGTATAAAAGTAGCCTAAATCTTGTAGTTTTGGAATTTTTCACAGGTTGTCCTCTTCATTTTGATCATCAAGTCTAACGACTTTATCTTTTATCAAACTTGAACGAAGTCTCACATAGACTTCTGATTTTACTCACAGATTATACTTTTGACACTAAATAATAACTTTGCAAATGCAATATTTAAAAAAAATTAAATTCTACTTGCAAAATTGTTACAGACTTTGATGCCTGCTTTGTTTACATTTGCGACGTAAACAAAATTCTAAGGATCGCATGTGTTTAAAATAACTATCTGATCGGCCGGCACTTGTGAATTCAAATTAAATCATTGAGTGTATTTTAAACAAACAAAAGGATAGAGGTTAGCTTCAATCAGCTTGCTTCTTTACTGTGTTTTGTCAGTATAAACAGCTGTTATATTTTCAGTTTAGATTGATTTAACCCTGCCAACATTGCAACGTTGAGAGCTTAGGGGGCTAAGCTCTGAAGGTGGATGTTTTCCAAAACCCCAAAAATGCACATCTAATCGTTAAGAGCTTTCAAATAACACATAAACAATAATTTAATACACAATACTTTCGCCTATATATAGACTTGTCACCAAAATTGGCTTATCTTTTTAATAAATATATTTTAGTAAATTTACTTATTTGTACCCTTTCCAGTAGAGAATGCAATTTGAAATTAAATAAAATGTTATAATTTGTTGATTTTTTTATACTGCTGTACACGTTTAACAACAAAAAATCCATAAAATTTCTTACTGGAGAATGGATAATCTTTATATATAATTCTATAAGCGAAATTTTTAAGTCAAAACTGTGGGAGTTTGGCAAATCGCATGATGATGGTAGGGGGCTCAAATTAAAGGTGTTGATCCCAGGGACTCGGGAAAAATATCAGCAGCAAACAAGAAATGACGTAAAACATCTCCCATAAGAAAATCACGGGGATTTTTTAAATGTTTATTAGAGGCTTTTTATTTAATTACATGAAACCTTAAGAGCTTAGAACATAAACTGATATATTACAAAACACGCTGAATTAATTTCAAATAGATAAGTATTTCTGATGTATACAGTCCTAATATTACAATTCAAGTCCAAAATTTAATGAATTTAATCCTGTATATGGTCACTTAAGTGATGTTCTTGATTTTGTGTAAATATTTTAAGATGTAACACCATAATTTTGAATTTTCTTCTTTAAGAATGTCATGTAAATCAGGAGGTGTATGACAGTTACATCTTCTCAACATGTCATAGAGATAATTTCGATGTATCGAGTAGGCAGTGCAGTCCTTAAATTTGTGTTAAATACTTTCATGAGTTCCATCATTACATTTTAGGTCCTGTGGGGAATCAATTCTGTTAAGTAAGAAAAGTCGGTTTCCTGTAAAACAGTGTCCAAAACGAAGTCTGCAGATCATAGTGGTGTTACGTCTACTGAATTTGGGTGATTCAAACCATGGGACGGTCGGGTAGGTACTTTGAGTCTTTTTATTCCATTCCCCCTTGTTTGTAGATTGCAATATATCATTAGATTTAGCTCTTATGTTCTTCCTTAAATCAAAACAAATATCGAAATATCGCAAAGGGAACTTACTGTCTACAACCAAGCAATTATCGTGAGCTGCACATTTTACCAGGGAATCCGCCTTTTCATTACCCGGAACTCCAACAAGGCAAGGAATCCATTGTATCAAAATTTCTTTAGAACATTTAATAATTTCTTTAGCAATTGTAAACTTAGGTTATCGTTGTTAAAGCCACGTAGAAAATTTTCAATGTTGTAAAGGGACACTAGAGAATCTGTTGCAATATCAAATTTTCTGAAATTAAATTGTGATATATTTAATTGTGTGCACAGGGATTTAAAAACGTTTCTTTGTTTAAATTAAAACATGTGGTTACGTGACAACTTTGTTCACGAACTGACATGTGTATAGGAGCAGGTTTAGGGGCAATGGCCCCTTCAAGCCACTAGTTTTGGTAAAAAGTGTAAGTAAGAATTATTTAATTAATTTAGTTTTCTAGTTGTAAATAAGATACATCAAGATATACAAAGTATTATTTTTATTTTTATTAGGAAAAATCAGTAAAGAATTTACTGTCAGCAGTAATTTAAATCGAAGACTACTTAATAAATGTTTATTACGACAACTAGCTGGCCTGACAGACGTTGTCCTGTCCTAATAATGTCATTGAATTCGTTTTATACCAAAGATGCTCGTTCATTTTCAAGATGAGCTCGTTAGTTACGCTCACTCAACTATGTGTACGTATATATAGCTAACTTTGGCATCGAAAAAAGAGTTTGAGTTTTCATTCAAGTAGATTTGTTATTTCCATAATGAACATAAGTTTGTGCCTTTCAAGTATATAAACACAACTGTTGTTTAAAACAGTAAAGGTTTAACTGTTGTGTAAGCGCACATTTAAAAGATCATTTGGAATTACATCAAGTTATTTACAAGATTAAAATTAGCTATTTTGTGCCCCGTTTTCATCACGGAGACCTCGTAAATATAAAATAGTTAAATATGAGCAAAATGATGTTAAAATAAAAATAATTAAAATTTATATTATGTTAAATTGTTCCTTGACATATATTTTGTTTTATTTTAACACTATACTTAATAATAAAAAATAAAAAAACAGTGATATCATACCCAAACACATGATGTGTTGACGGGTTGTCCTAAAAATATATGATATTAAAATGTATTCCAAGTCAAGAACAGCATCGTTAGTCTGACATTGTTCATCACCACAAATTCCATAAAGCTATTAAAATAACAATGCACGAAAGATTATTGGTTATTTTTTATCTGTTCTTGGCCAACAGCTTCACTGATGCAACATCTGTAATTTGAAATCTATAAATCTAAATAAAGTATAGTTGTATAGTTAGCAATTTTAAATGTAAGTGTATACATTAGCTGCTGACCAAGAACAGATAAAAAATAACCAACAATCTGTCGTGCGGTGTTATTTTAATATATTTAAGGGATTTGTGTTGATAAACAAGGTCAGACCAACGATACAGGTTTTGACTTGGAATACATTTTGAAATCATCAATTTTTAGAACTTGACAACCCGTCAACACTTTGTGTTTTTGGGTATAATAAGCTATAACGATTATTGCAGACCAAAAGTTTAAGACTAATGCATTCAAAATTCGAATGCATAACATACACAAGCATATTTTTGCGTCACACTAATAGTCATGCAGTAAGAACTAAAAACCAAAAGACAAGAGCAGGAGCAAGGGCATCTCGATAGGTTAACGGTTAGCGTCTGTTTGGTTCAAGGGGAAGGTTCAGTTCTTGGAAGGTCTACAATATATTGGTTTGGTGCGCTTTTCCTGTTGTGATGTTTTCTCTAGTTCTGAAAAAAATGTGGCCCTAGCGTTGATGTAATAAAATGACTGTACACATTCTAACCCATAACATTTTATATTATCCGCTACTCGCATCCCCATGGTTTATGGTTTGGCGTCTCCATGGGCCTGCACTGTGATATAAATACACTGAGAGACCGTAGTGGCATGAGTAGACAGACACAAGTCAGTGATAAATGTCAGATCTCAGACATGCTCGAACCTGCGCTTGGACACGCATAACTTCCGAGGCCAGAGGTCTGTTACTTGGCCACTCTTGGAGGTATACAAACTTGAAAATTTTATTAGTAAATATAATTATTAGTTTATATTTATAAATTGTTTTCAGTACTATGTTTTGTACTTGTGCTAGAAAAAACGAGTTCTCACGCAGCACGCTGACGTGGGGAAGTGAATTTCCGCTTAAAACCTTTAGAAAAATCTAATAAAGGGTTTAAAACAACACTGGTAATTTTTGGGAAAAATTTAAACATTTTCTTTGGCTGTTCTGATACTCCTGGTTATATTTCAATTCACTATTAGGATGGCAATAATGTACATTATGAGGTTAGGAGGAGTGATAGTCAGCATAACAAGTTAGTAAAGGGGTATTAGGGGTGATAAAACTTCAAAAAGATATGAAAAACAGCCTTTTCCGGTGTAAAATCCCCATTAAGTCAACGGTACTGTCTTAAGAAAATTAACGTTTTCTTTAATAACTCAGTAAACATTGTGCTAGAAAGATGAGAGATGGCTTAAAGGTTTCGCCTCATTAGTCTCTATCTTTTCACATACATTAGTTTTATATCTGGAGCTTTTCTGATCCTTTTTGGGCCCAAAGACTCAAAATTAGAAAGCTTAAAATCTTCAAAAAGGGGGTTAGAGTTTCCCGATTTTTTTCCCAACGAACTTGTTCAACTGATTATAGAAAGGAATGTCCCTACCAAATTTGAAGTAAATCGGACAAAAATTGCGACCGCTAGAGTGGGAACACACATATACATATATATATATATATATATATATATATATATATATATATATATATATATATATATATATATATATATATATAGTTCTTAGCGACCCCCAAAACCGTGTTCAGGGGGTCATGGTAGGAACTTCTAGGGGGGGCCCAGGCTTTAAGTCTCACCGTGCGGGTCATGCTAATAGTTCACTTTTCCAAAGGAAATTCACTAAAAAACTGGACCTAGTCTAGTGACTATTCTGAACCTCCACATTTCATCTGGTCTGTCTTTTTGAGTGTGCAAACATGCGTATCTTTCTTACATAAAAATTTTCTGGTTATTTAACAAATTTCTTTGACCATGTTATTCTTCGGTACTGGGAAATAGGTAGAATGCGCTAGTTATACCCTAAATAACTAATAACACCCTAGTTAACATAAAATACCCCGTTGCAGCAAACCTGCGTACTCAGCGAATTTTCAATAGAAAATATATGTCTTAATATCACTTAAAGCCGCATACCAAATTTCATAAAAATATATTCACAAATAAGCAATATATCAAATTTGAATTGTTCTCCATAAGAATAAAATTGGGGATGAGTACGCAGTTTTGCTCCAGAAAGGAACAACAAATATGAGGTTTCATGTAAATATCAATATTACTCAACTAGGTGAAGCCACATACCAAGTTTCATCAATATAAATTCATAAATCAGCGATATTTACCATTTTGATTATTCTCCTTAAGAGTAACATGGGGGATGAGTACGCAGGTTTGCTGCAACAAGGAACACAACAAATAAGTTTTTATGCAAATATCAATAGGACTCAACTAGATGAACCAACATACCAAGTATTAATAATTTATGTTCATAATTAAGGGATACATTACATTTTACTCATTCTCCATAAGAATAACATGGAGGCTGAGGACGCAGGTTTGCTGCTACTGGAATTATCGGAAAAAAATCGTTTTTGTGCAGATAACAATAGACCACAACCAGATGAAGCCGTATACCAAGTTTCGTTAGTATACGTTCATAAATAAGCGAGATATAATTTTTTTCTTTTTCTCCATAACATTAGCATTGGACAACGTACTGTGTTCAGCACTTTCAACATCTCTATAACCAATTGACGTTGAGAAATGATAAAAACACCAAATTGTGTGTTTTTTTAAGATTAATCCAATAGTGAAAACTAACATTTGACTTTTTAACATATTACATATCAAAACTTCAAAAAACCTATTTTTGGGGTACAAAACCCCCCAAAATACCACTTCGGATGGGTCGATCTCTCTGTTTTTCGAACTTAAAGTCATAATTCCATTAGCTTTACACGTTTCTATAAATTTTTTTAAATCGGACCATTTTTACGAGAGTTATCGCACCCACGGACATCCACATTAAAATATTTGAAAAATCTAATAAAGGTTTTAAAACGACAAAGGTAATTTTTTTATTTGTTGGCTGTTCTGATGCTCCTGGTTATACTTAAGTTCGCTATTATAATGTCAATGTTGTACATTATAAGGTTAGGAGTAGGTATAGACAAGATACAAAATTGGTATAGTGATATTGGCGGTGATAAACTACATCAAGATATGAAAAACAGCCTTTTCCTGCGTAAAATACCCATAAGACAACGTACTGTGTTAAGACAATTAAAATTTTCTATAATAACTCGGTAAATATTTGGGCTAGAACGATGATAGAGGGATTACAACGTTCGCCTTATTAATCTCCATCTTCTTACATGCATTATTTTAACATTGGGGCTTTTCTGTTCATTTTTGTGCCGAAAAACTCAAAATTTAAAAAAAATCCCCAAATAAGGTGGTTAGAGTTGTCCGATTGTTTTGCCTAAATAATCTGTCCAACTGTTTACAGAAGGGAAGGTTCCCACCAAATTTCAAGTAAATCGGACAAAAAATGCGACCACTAGAGTGCGAAAACACACACACACACACACACACACACACACACACACACACACATATATATATATAAAGTTGTTAGTCACCCCCCAAAACGTGTTTAGGGGGTAACGTTAGGAACTTCTATAGTGGTCCCGGACTTAAGTTTTACCGTGCGAGTCATGCTAATAGTTCACTTTTCCATAGGAAATTCACTAATAAGAATAGAGGGGTCAGTGAAGTCCTTTTTGTTGTACCTAACAGTTCTGGTTGCTATATAATTGTTGTAAAGGGTTAAACCACAGCCTCAATTATCAACCATTGTAACAAAAACGGTTTCTTGTTGGTAAAAATGAACAAGCAATACACTATAGTTAATGTTTGTAACAAAGGTAATTTCACTCTGAATGATTTACCGAGGTAATGAGGAACATCCTGGTAATTGGGTTGACACGGAAAGAGCAAATGTATTGGCGTTTTCATTAGAGACATTAAATAAACCATTGAGTTAGTCCACTCTCACGAGATAGATATTAGCACTCTGTGCTAGTTGTCTAACCTCAACGGTAATTAAAGCATTAAAATAATACAATGCATTTTATTTATACATTTCATTTTTTCTGTACAAGCAATATAATGTTTATACATGAATTTATTAATGTAATTAAATTTGTTTATATTTAACAAACTTAAAATGAATATTTTTGTATCCAATAGGGTATATAAGTGGAAAAATTATGTAAAATATAATATTTGTTTAGCCAATTGGAAATAAAAACTGAGATTCAAATTTTGATGATAAGTTAAAATCAGTAAGATTTAATGCACAACGTTTACGTTACTACCGATAAATCATAGTTTCTCTCAAAGTAGATACCACCGACAATGTTGATTACGCGTTAATCCGCTGGATAAAAGAATAAAATAACTAACGTGCTGTATTCTGTAATTTAGCCAATAAGCTACCTAAGTACTTTAAGCACCCAATTCCTAGTAACCAGCTAATTGCCTAGTAATACAAAAATGTACACTAAACATAACAAATTTTAGTACAGTAGTTTTATTGCTTGGATACAATACAAATAACTACTTTAATAATAAATTTTTGTATAGAGATAATTTCCTAAAACGATTAAAGAACGAAAATAACAATTCTAATAACAATATCCACGATAAGTAGTCAGTAAAAACATAAACAAATAATAATTCCAGTAACTTTTAAAAATATTAAACAAATTGTTACTTTTACAGAAAACATATCACATTTCCTTAGGGAAGTACAACACTAGTCCTAATTGGTGGTCTCCATCTACAAACACGACCACTTCAACTCAAGAGTCCCTGGAGGCGTGTCACCTTGCCAATCCACAACCGCTGTAAGAAAACTGTTACAATATGCAAGTAAGTGTTTTTTTTATATATAAAGGAAATTACAGAAACTATTGCAGACGATTTTCGGAGATTATTTTATTTTAAAATTTGAAATACTATTTTAGTACCTACTTTTGTATTAGCGAATTTCCCCCATAGGGAAGAAGCTATTACCGTAGTCGGCATGGTAAGACCTATGGCCGAGACCATGATAACTTTTCGTTTTGAGGTTCCCAGATCCCAAAAACACCATTCTTTCGAAACTTATATATATGTGAAACATATATATAAACACATATATATATGTGTGTGCATGTGTGTGTGTGTGTGTGTGTGTGTGTGTGTGTGTGTGTGTGTGTGTGTGTGTGTGTGTGTGTGTGTGTGTGTGTGTGTGTGTGTGTGTGTGTCCGTGAGCACGATAACTCTCGTAAAAATGATCCGATTTTGATGAAATTTGGTTTAAACTTGTAAAGCAAAATTTATTACTTAAGTTCAAAAACCAGCCAGATTTCTCCATCCAAAGGGGAGTTTTGGGGGGTTTTCTACCCCAAAATAGAATTTTTGAATTTTTTACATATAATTTTGGAAATAGTCAAATTTTACTTTTTACCATTGGATTCGGCTTAAAAAACACACAATTTGGTATTTTGGTCATAGGATTTTGGTTTTGGACGTACAATGTGTACGTCAATTGGTTACCGATGTATTGAAAGTGCTAAACACAGTACGTTGTCTAATGTTATTCTTATGGAGGAAAATAAACGTTTTATATCTCGCTTATTTATAAACCAATACTGACGTTACTTGGTATACGGCTTCATCTGGTTGTGGTCTATTAATATTTGCTAAAAAAACGTATTTGCCAAAGGCTCCCGTAGCAGCAAACCTGCGTACTCAGCCCCCGTGTTATCATTATGGAGAGTAATTAAATGCTATGTCCCCCTTAATTATGAACATAAATTGATAAAAACTGTTATACGACTTCACCTAGTTAGTTATATTGATATTAGCATAAAATCCCGTTAGTTGTGTCTCTTTTTGCAGCAAACCTGCGTACTTGGCCCCAATGTTATTCTTATGGAGAATAATTAAAATTGTATATATTGCTCATTTGTGAATATATTTTTATGAAACTTGGTAAGTGGCTTAATGTAGTATTAAGACATTTATATCTCCATTGTAAATTCGCTGAGTATGCAGGTTTGCTGGTACGAGAGCCTTTAGCAACAAATTTTTTTGGAACAAATATCAATGGACCACAACCATATGAAGCCGAATACAACATATGAAGTTTCGTCAGTATACGATCATAAACAAGCGAGATATAATTTTTTATTTTCCTCCATAAGAATAACATTAGACAGCGTACTGTGTTTAGCACTTTCAATATCTCGGTAACCAATTGACGTAGAGGAATGATCAAAATACCAAATTGTATGTTTTTTAAGCTGAATCCAATGGTAAAAACTAAAATTTGAATTTTTCCAAAATTACATGAAACAATTCAAAAAACCCATTTTTGGGGTACGAAACCCCCCGAAAATACCCCTTCGGATAGAGCGATCTGGCTGGTTTTCGAACTTACTCATAAATGTTGCTTTACACGTTTATACCAAATTTTATCAAAATCGGATATTTTTTACGAGAGTTATCGTGCTAACGGACACATATATACAGTTTCGAACGAATGGTGTTTTTGGGGTCTGGGGACCTTAAAACGAAAAGTTATCATGGTCCTGGGCCTAGGTCTTACCATGCCGACTACGGTAATAGCTTTTTACCTATAGGGGAAATTCGTTAAATTATAGAAAATTGCTTTTAAACTTTATTTGAAATCTGACTATGAAAAAACACCATATTGACAAAACCAAATATTTACCAGAGAATAATTATTTTTTAATAAAAAAAAGTCAGCTGGTCAGCTGTTGTGAGTTTATTATACACTTCATGTAACGTTTAATCTGCATGCATAACATGACTGCATAATTTAGATTACCGGTAAATTGTACTTAAAAATGAGGCGTTTATGATTGAAACTTGAATAAATATAATTCAATAAAATCAGACAGTGAAATACAGTTTTTTTTCAAATAAGTTTAAAAAACATGTTATTTTTAAAATATATGTATTCCGAATATATACGGTATATAGTTTCGTGTCCAATGACATTCAATTTTATTCTTTTGTATCCAAAGGTTTTTGTTGAATGATGCATTTTGAAGGAAAAAGCCGCCATATAATTATGGTTAGAAACTAAGGTTTAACTCGTTTTTATATATTAAGACTTTTAATATTTGGAGTCTTATGATTTGGTTCAAAGAACACCGGGTATTGATAAATTACCAGGCTACTCAAGGTACATTATTAATATTGCACAGATATGGCATTAACATTTGGACTAATACACAAATTATTGTGTCCTCTCTAATTGATTGATGGTATTTGGTCTTACACTCCTTTAAATCCTGAACATATTTCACATCATATCTAGTTCCTAGAGTCACGTCTCCAGCGGCGAGCCAAATATGTCAGTGGGTCATAGTTATGAACCGACATGAACAAAATGAGAAGATCCTTTATCCCGGGTTTTCCGCAATGTCAAATAGTTCTTTATTTTGTATCAAAACAATAATACGAGTTGGATTATTGCCCCAGATTGGCGTTTTAAGAACAAGTACATTTAAAATAAGAAGAATATTTATTAATTGGTAAGGTTTATGTATTTTTGTTGGGTATAAAGTTAATACCTAGATTCACTTATATTTTAATGCATTCACTGAGTATGCTTAGTGCGTATAACAGCCTTTATTTGAATTGGCACTACTGCAAGGGCAAACAACTACATAGCTTTTTTTCAAGAAAGGTATATTATTTACTCATAAAATAAATGTTTTAAGATAAATTGAAAGTGTTTGGTAAATCACAAGATAATTGGAATATAGCTAAATGTAAAGGTTCAAGAAACCTGAGGGAAATAGCGGTTAAATAGAAAATTGCTTTTCAGCCAGACAAAAGTAGGGAGTATTTGTACACTTAAGAAAAAAATTTCGCACTGCCAAATAACTTTTTTACGTATCTAACTGCAAAACGTCTGTTTGTTTATGTGTAATCTACAATAAATAGAGCTTAGTTCATAAAAGCCATTATTATATACTAAATATATGTATATACAATATGGAGTTGTCTTGTTTAATAAGGTGTCTTTAGTTAAGTAAAAAACACCTTAAGATGTTTGCAAGTTATTAAGAACCTGGTGCACGATGATAAATTTAACATATGTTAATGTCTATATTTATTAGTGGATGCTTAACATTATGTCTTAACCTCAAACGTTTATAAGGCATCAACTTGACTGATAAGAATTGATTAGTAGTTTTCCAGGTAGCAGGGTTAAGCATGCTAATACAATCATGAATTTCTCATAAAAGGTATTCAGTGAAAAGGACGGTGTATAGCCTATGTTATTACTATATATCAATTGCATAAGGGGAAATTGAAATCAGACTAAATGAATTGGTGTAGTTTTTATTTAATAATAAATATTTAATAATATTTTTTTATTTTATTTAATAATAATTGGTGTAGTTCATACTACAGCTGAAAGCTTTCTTACTGTCGCAATGAAATGGCCTAAAAACAAAGGCATTTCGGATCCATTAAATTAAATGTCATTTTAATATTCATATTATTGGTTAGGGTTACGAAAATAATTATTAAATGATATATTTAAAAAGAGTTCCTTTTTTAAACAGTTTTTGTTTAATTATTTGACGAAATGTTTCGGGATATAACTAGTGCTAGTGACTAGTGTTTAACACATATGTATACTTGCATCATGTTCATATACAAGAACACTTAGCAATAATAAATAGCCTTCCAAAACATTATATTTTGTTTGAGAAAATAAATTTATTCTGATTCATATTACTAGGAGTACACTCTTATATCGCGTATAAGGATTGAGTGATCGCGTAAAATACCAAAAAAATGTTTCAATTGACAATATACCTCATGGGCCCTCCATTATAACTGCAGCTTGACAATGACACACAAATCCAGAACATGACAAACAATGAGGCCTGAAATCTGTCAATCAGTCAGACAAAGTGCATATGAAGTAGTTACTCACCCCTCAGTCTCACTGAGGGCTGTATCATCTAGGCCCTCATAATAATATTAGCTGAAGATTTTGATAAAATATAATATGTTGGCGGCAATAAAGGTCCCCAATCAGTGAGAGCACGTGGTTTAAAAGTAGTTATTTACACTTTGGTTCCATTGGAGGACCCATTAGGATATTTATTTTATTGTAGCTTAATATTGCTGTAAATATATATAAGTATAAGTACAGAACTTGATGAACAATACGTTTTAAAATCAGTCAATTGGTTTTGAATGCCAAAATATTTTAAACTCTAATCCAGAGGTTTTAATGAAACACATTAACCTTACTGGGGGGAGGGGGGCTGTGCCCCCCAGGCCTCCCATTGTTATTGTAGCTTGATACGGTTGTTCAAATACATAGGCAACCTATAAATGCAGAACTTAAAAAACAATAAGGCTTAAATCATTCCATTTTTTTTAAGAAGAATAAATTGCCTCATTTTAAAAAGAAAAGAAAAGTAGTATCTTATGTTAAATATAATCTAGGAAGAAATTAAAACTCTTTGACCCACTTCTTAGAATCCATGAGTCATTGTGTCAAGGTCCAAGATTTTGTATACATCTTAATATATAAATACCCCCGTAGCAGCAAACCTGCGTACTCAGCAAATTTCCAATGCATAAATATGCATATATATGTATCTTATGCCACATAAAGCCACATATCAAGTTTCATCAATATACTTTCATAAATAAACAATGTATGACATTTTAATTATTCTCCATAAGAATAACATGGCGGCTGAGTGTGCAGGTTTGCTGAAGCAAGGACCTCTAAAAATGGGGTTTTACACAAATATCAATATAACTCAAGTAGGTAAATTGTTTTTTTTTTGTGCAAAAAATAATGAACCACAACCAGATGAAGCCATATACCAAATTAAGCGAGATATACAATTTTTATTTTTCTCCATAAGAATAATATTAGACAACGTACTGTGTTTAGCACTTTCAATATCTCAGTAACCAATTGACGTAGAGCAATGATCAAAATACCAAATTGTCTGTTTTTTATGCTGAATTCAATGGTACAAATTATAATTTGATTTAAATAAAATGAGATGTGGAAACCCAAAAAAACCCATTTTTGGTGTACAAAACCCCCCGAAAACCCCCCTTCGGATGGTGCGATTCATATGGTTTTCGAACTCGTTCAAATAAATGGTGCTTTACACATTTGTACTAAATTTAATTAAGATCAGGCCTTTTTTACGAGAGTTATCGTGCTTACGGTCACTTATATATATATAAATTTGAACGAATGGTGTTTTTGGCATCTGGGGACCTCAAAATGAAAAGTTGTCATGGTCTCGGGCTTAAGGCTCACCATGAGACCTACGGTAATAGCTTCTTCCCTATAGGGGAAATTCACTAAAAGAAAAATTGTATATCTCGCTTATTTATGAACATAATCTGACACAATTTGGTATATGGCTTCATCTGGTTGTGGTTTATTGTTGATTCCACAAAAAACAATTTTTCACCAATGGTTCCTGTAGCAGCAAACCTAAGTACTTGGTCCCCATGTTATTATTATGGAAAATAATTCAAATGTTATATATCGCTTATTTATGAATGTATATGGATGAAACTTGGTATGTGGCTTTGCTAAGATGAATTCTATCGATATTTGCATAAAAACCCATTATTTTGTGTACCTTGTTGCAGCAAATCTGCGTACTAATCCTCAATGTTATTTTTATGGAGAATAATTAATATTTTAAATATCGCTTGTTTGCTTGTTTGTGAATATATTTCTTATGAATCCTCTTAAGTCTTTTAATGTGTTATGTTATATATTAATTTTAAATTCGCTGAGTATGCGGGTTTACTACGACAAGGGTATTTAGTTTTACTTTAACGGGGGGAAAACGTTACGTAATAACTAACATTCAGACGGTAAAATATTTTACAATCAACCTAATCATATAATCATTCTAATATCAAACAATTTCATTCAGTTTTTTATAAATTTCGCTTATGAAAGTTGATCCACAGAGTTCCTTGGGTCATTTGCCCCTTAAACAGATTTGTTTAATGTCACTACAGTTATTATAGCTCAATGTTCCTTTGATTCATTTTAGACATGACATGACCACACTGTATGTTATCTTCATTCAGTGGTTTTAGTAACTGCTCTTTTAGGAAACCACATGTTACTGCTCTTTTAGGAAACCACATGTTACTGCTCTTTTAGGAAACCACATGTTACTGCTCTTTTAGGAAACCACATGTTACTGCTCTTTTAGGAAACCACATGTTATTCCTATCCCCATATAATCTAATATGAGTAAGGTTTGTTTGCTTGCTTGCTTGTATGCAACTGAGATGCAACTCTGATCTCAAAAACGACTACAACGATTTCCTTCAAAAGTTGTAATTAACTAATTTATGTGTTAAAAATAAGTTCTAGACAGGTCTAATCCTCAAAAAATTCAAATTATGTCAAACACCCCCGTCACAGCAAACCTGCATACTCAGGAATTTCCAATGAATATTTATGTCTTAAAAACACATAAGGCAGATCCAGGATTCAGAAGAAATATATCCACAAATAAGCGATGAATAAAATATTAATTATTCTCAATAAGAATAATGCTGGGGATGAGTATGCAGGTTTGCTGTAACAAGGAACACAATAATGGGTTTTTATGCAAATATCAATAGAACTCATCTAGGTGAAGTCACATACTAAGTTTCATCCACGTACATTCATAAATGAGCAATATATAACATTTTAATTACTCTCCATAAGAATAACATCTGGACCAAGTACCTTGTTTGCTGCCATGGGAACCACAGGTGAAAAAAAGTTGATTGGCAAACAACAATACCCACAACCAGATGAAGCCATATACCAAGTTTCATCAGTTTATATTCATAAAAAGCGAGATATAAAATGTTCCTTTTCCTATATAAGAATAACATTAGACAACGTACTGTGTTTAGCACTTTCAATATCTCAGTAACCAATTGACGTAGGGCAATGATCAAAATACCAAATAATGTGTTTTTTAAGCTGAATCCAATGGTGAAAACTAAAATTTGTCTTTTAAAAAAATTAAATGTGCAAATTTCTAAAAACCCATTTTAGTGGTCCAAAACCCCCCAAAATACCCCTTCGGATAGATTGATCTGTCTGGTTTTCGAACTTAAGTCATAAAGTTTGCATTAGACATGTATACCAAATTTCATCAAAATCGTACAATTCTTACGAGAGTTATCGTGCTCATTTGTCATTCATTCCTTTGTAATATATATATATACAGTAGAACCTCGCTAATTCTAATTTCAGGGGAAAGACAATATATTTTGAATCATGGGAAGTTTGAAATAAAGAGGGTTTGAATTATAGAGGTCATAATAAATAACATTTGAATTATGGAGGTCCCTGTTTTAAGTGTAGAGAGATTGAGTTATAGAGGTCAAAATAAAATTCAAACTAGAGAGGTCCAAGTTTATTTTTTAAAAGCTAGACAGAATAGTGTAGTTCAAACACATCTCTTGGACAAAATACTCAACAGGCGTGTTTTTTGTCCTGAATTCGAATTACAGAGGCTAACGGTAACGCAGTTCGAATTGTAGAGGTTGACTTCGAATTTTGGAGGTAACAGTTCGAATTACGGCAACAAAATTTTAATTGTAGAGGCTCGAGTATATACAAATTCAAATTTTAGAGGCTGCATTAAGCGTAAAAATCACTTTGAATTATCTGTATATTATTTTTCAAATTTTAGAGGTTTTCTGAGGGGATCAGACAAACATTACTAATTATAGAGGTTTTTGAATTATCGATGTTCGAATTAGCGAGGTTCTAATGTAGTTTTGAACGAATGGCGTTTTTGGGGTCCGGGGACCTCAAAAGGAAAAGTTAACTTAGTCCCGGGCCTAGTTCTTACCATGCCGACTACGGTAATAGCTTCTACCCTATAGGGGAAATTCGCTAAAAACAAATTTGAAAATTTAAAAAATAAAATTGGTTTTATGGAGTTTCAAATCAAAACAAAAGAATCGTAACAGCTGTTTATGATAAATAAGTGAACTGTCAAAGTATATAGTGAACTCGCTTTGCTCGCTGGGGGCTCCGCCCCCAGACCCCCGCTTGGGGTCGCTCCAGTTGTTATTATTGGTCAATGACCCTTCAAGTATTTTTTACATAGTATACTATTTAGATTCATTATGGTTAAATCCACTCTAGATGTTTTCATTGTTCAATAGTTCTATAATTTGTTTATACTCTACCATGTGAAAGTTGCTTTGACAGTTTACTGGATATTTGTTTACAGCTTTTACGACTTCTTTTGTTTTTATTTGAAACTCCTTAAGCCCAATGTTAAAATATCCAATTTTCAAGATCAAAATTAGTGGTTTTAAAATTAAAAATTGTATATTTTGGCAATTTTACCGGGGGTTTCAAGGTACAAGCTACCTGCTTGCTAAATATCACGTTTCTAGTTCGTCTGGAAATGGTCTAGAATTCTTATGTCTGGTGTGTTACACATGGGGCTGTATATATATTAGACTATTATTGTAGTTTAAGTATTAACATGTGATTACCTCAAAGCAGTGACTAAAATAAGCTAAAATCATAAAATGAAGATTACATTAGAATGGCAATGTCATATCCAAAATTAATCAAAGGGACATTGAGCTATAATAACAACTGCAGTGACCTTAAATATCTCCAGAAAAGAGACAAATGAGCTAAGAAAATCTACTCATAAGTTGCGGGATATGATGAAATATTAAGTCATCTAAACAAACTGACAGACCTTCCCCGAGCAAAGCCCGGCCTTCGGGTACTACTTCAACAACAACAAGATGAGTATTACTTTGATCATTAACTCACAGATTATAAACTGCTGTTATTTACTTTGTTTAGATTTTAAACTCTATAAGCCCAATGTTAATTTTTTTAACTTTTAAAATTAGTTTTTTCTAATTACCGTATTTGATTTGTCCTGGGGATGAGACCTGTCTAGAACATATTTTAAAGTAGTTTGATGTGTTTTCAGAGAAGTACAAGTATTAATGGAATAGGCTATGATTCAATGAAATGATCATTTTTCAAGTTTTTAATTTGTTTATAGGATTGATTTTACTGGTAGCCTATTTAAATTATATACTTACTCATTTTACGTTAGTTATTTTTACATTTAAAAACATGCTAGGAGGCCATACACATATATTACATAACACACTTAAGGGGTGGGAGGGGGTATGGCGTAGCGTTATGTAGGGGAGGGGTTACGTAACTCACACATATCAACCCTAAGAGCTGGCGCACTCCCGCATCTATTGATAATGTTATAAAACTTTCACAATTAAAAGCTTATCTAATTGATATCTTAATCAAGGTTACAGTTAGTTAGTTCCGTCATACTATTTTACTAACAGTAAAACTAAAAACGAGTTCGCACGCAGCACGCTGAGGTGAGGGATGTGAATTTCCATGTAACAAACTTTTAAAACTCAAAATCAGTGTAAACACAGACATTTATTTCAATTTTTATTGAAATCTGAAAATGTTGATTTTTTTGGCTGTTCTGATGCTCCTGGTTATATTTACCTGCAATGCTGGGAATACGATTTTGCACATTATAAGGTTAGGAGAGGATCCAGTCAGGCTTGAAAGTAGTGTGAGGTTGTTGGGGATGAGAAAAGTACACCAACAAATGAATAACAGGCTTTTCTAATGCAAAACCCCCTTAAGACAACGTACTGTGTTTAGTCGATATACATTTACTTTAATAACTCCGTAAATATTTATGCCAGAATGACGAGAGAGGGCTTAAAACTTTCGCCTCATTAATTCCCATCTTTTTACAAGCATTACATTTACATCCGGGGCTATTCTGACGTTTTCTGGGTCCAAAAACTCAAAATTCAAAAGATTAATCGCCAAAAAAGGGGTTTAGAGTTTGCCGATTGTTTTGTCCAATGAACTTGTCCAACTAATTATAGAAAGAAACGTCCCTACCAAATTTGAAGTAAATCGGACAAAAAATGTGACCGCTAGAGTGCAAACATATATATATATATATATATATACATATATATAAATATAAAATTTTGAACGACCCCCCAAAACGTGTTCAGGGGGTCACGTTAGGAACTTCTATGGTGGTCCCGGGCTTAAGTTTCACCGTGCGGGTCATGCTAATAGTTCACTTTCCATAGGAAATTCACTAATAAATACATAACGTATTTTGAGTAAGTTTGCTTTAAACCTATGTTTTTTGTTGTTTTAGAGCGTAAAAGCATGACTTGATACAGTACTGTGCAGTGCTACCCACATCTTTAGTTTTTTAAGTTGTTTTGTGTAAGCCACAAAACAAATCACTGCCTGCGGCAATGGTTTTTTATTAAAATGGAAACTACAGCAAGGCTATCATTGACAATTCAAATTCAAGATCTTTTAAGAGGGGGTACCAGTTAATCCAGGTATATTCCTAAACCCATAAGAGCAATGATTCTTTCAAGTTCCACCCAGCCTCAATGGGTGGTCGGATGTTGTTGATTTATAGCTTTTTTCAGGAGGAAAAAAATAACAAAGTGATTTCAGTGAGCAAAGTTTCAAATTTATTTTTTATTTATATTTTTCTATCGAATTTTAAAATGCAAATCGAAAATGTTGTTACTGAAATTGCTAGATAACCACCAGCACATCATTTCTTCTAAATTTTAAAAATATATATTCACAAATAACACAGGACGGATTTTGAAAGTATTGGCCTTATGGGGGAAGCAGTTAGAAATGCAAAAAGTTTTGAGACTTTTCCATTCTAAAAACGCCACATGCATGACCCAGAGGGGAGCGCAGAATTGGACACGTCAGGAAGTGTTGCAGCGACGACTACAAGCAGTCCTAAAGATTTGGTGGAGTGGTACATTCATGGAGTTCATACCCCTGCCGCCACCATTACTGTACTATTAGACCACGTCCTTTGACTAAGGTTGCTCCCTCCCCATCAGTGATGCAAACAGACATATAACAAAATTGTCGTATACTCATAAAATATGACCATTTTAAACCATAACCTTGCCATTCTTTGGACGCTTTGAACATAATATTACGTTCTTACGTAACTAATTAAGTAATTCAAAGAGTACATTTAAATTTTTTTCATGACCTTGTAAACTGAAAAGCATTGATTGAATAAAAGTTGAACATAACTTATTGAATTATAAATGAAAAGTAAACAATAACAGTTTTATGCAGGACTAAAAACTTATTTAGCGCGCTGCGGCGGTTGGGTTACATTAGGTTACTCTAATTTTACGTCCATAACACATAATTTATAAGGGACCCATAATTTTAAACTGTATGCTGGAAGTTAGCGGACCTGCTGTTAATATGTGCAGAGTGAGAACAAGAGAGTGGCTCGCTGGTTTAGTACTCTCAGCTGCAGGGTGGGGGGCTGTGACAATTCTCCTGCCAAACATTTCTACTGCACGTAGTCGTCGCTGCTACAGTTTTTGACTGAGGACTTTCCATTGTCTCACCTAGAGCATGACTTCCATTGTATTACATGTACTATAAGTGATAGCACCTAGTTAATTACACTTGAAAACAGGAATGAAGTCCAGCGAGAAATGTAGGCCTAAATGAAAAATCTACTTACAGGCTTAAAGTGCTCAACTGAATCGTTTTTATGTAAGATTTAATATTTAAGAATACATTTTTAACAAAATTGGTGTGCAATACAGTCAAATATCACGATAGGCTATGGCAATATGATGTGTATCGCGTCACTTATACTGTATCATTTTAGGAGCACCGTATAATTTGAATTTAACTTATTTCCTCATATAAGGGACTTAAAAGACCCTTTATTTGAAGCGGCAAAGATAGCCTGGCTATAGTTTTCATTATAAAAAAAGTCTGAATTACTTTCTTTGAAAACTTTGTAAAACAAACTTTTTTTGATTAAAAGTCCAGCAAACTGTTTGCTGTGTGTGTGTGTGTGTGTGTGTCCGTGAGCACGATAACTCTCGTAAAAAAGATCCGATTTTGATGAAATTTGGTTTAAACGTGTAAAGCAACATTTATGACTTTAATATCGAAAACCAGCCAGATAGCTCCATTGGAAGGGGTATTTTATGGGGGTTTTGTACCCCAAATATGTGTTTTTTATAATAAATTAAAATACCTGTTTACATATAATTTTCTAAATAGTCAAATTTTAGTTTTTTCCATTGGATTCAGCTTAAAAAATACACAATTTGGTATTTGGATCATTTCTCTACGTCAATTGGTTACCGATAGATTGAAATTGCTAAACACAGTACGTCGTCTAATGTTATTATTATGGAGGAAAAGAAAATTGTTATATCTCGCTTATTTGTGATCGTATACTGACGAAACTTGGTATACAGCTTCATCTCGTTGGGGTCTATTGATATTTGATAAAAAAAAATATTTTTTTCCAACGGCTCCCCTAGCAGCAAACCTGCGTACTCAGCCCCCATGTTATTCTTATGGAGAACAATTAAATGCTCTGACTCCCTTAATTATAAACATAAATGAATAAAAACTGGTATACGACTTCTCCTAGGTGAGTTATATTGATATTAGCATAAAAACCCTTTTTTTGTATTCCTTGTTGCAGCACACCTGCGTACTCAGCCCCAATGTTATTCTTATGGAGTATAATTAAAATTGGATATATCGCTTATTTGTGAATATATTGTTATGAAACTTGGTAAGGGGCTTTATGTAGTATTAGGACACTTATATCTCCATTGAAAATTCGCTGAGTATGCAGGTTTGCTGCAACGTGGGTATTTAGTATGTGGCTCGAAAAATCATGGCAACCCTATCACATGCCAAACATATTACAAGCCATCTTGTAAAACTGCGTGTTTCGATCTGTAAAAATGGTGTGATCCTTTGAATTAAATAAATCCCAATCATATAAAATTAAATTAGGTATTTCCCCCTCCGTTAACTTGTATTCAAAATATTCAGCTCTTTTTAGCGAATTTCCCCAATAGGGAAGAAGCTATTACCGTAGTCGGCATGGTAAGACCTAGGTCCGGGACCATGATAACATGATAACACAACGTTTCAACAGTGACGCGATACCACTTCAGCCATATCGCGAAATGTGACCATATTGCACATCACTATCCATATTCTTCTCAAGTGGCATACCTATTTGTTAAAAATGTCATCAGTATATAGGCCTATACATACTATACACCTAAAATCAGTTCAGTTAAGCCTGTAATCAGTGTTTATACTCTATTTTCATTTAATTTAGATTATAAGTGCATTAATAACAACTATCAAAAGAATATTTGTATCATTTCCGTTAATTAACCAGCACAACCTTTTTGGCTTTCCATTTATTTGCTACTGTTCACAACATATTTCTTATTACCAAAGAAAACATTCCGCACACCAGCTAAAAAAAACCTGTTTCCACAAGGGGGGGGAAGTAAGCCTAATAACCCAACACTCTGACACTCTGTAAGTCTGCTCTGGGGCACACGATTGGCGCAATGAACTGTTGTGCAGTACTGTAGCATGTTTTTTTTTAGAATGGAAACTACAGCCATGATATCACTTCCATTCCAAATTCAGGGTCTTTAAGTCCCTTATAACAGGAAACCAGTAAAAATGAAATTATACAATATGTACACTCTCGTTTTCCCAATTTCTCTGAAATTCCTGGGAGTCTTATCTCATCGCTTACCGATATCTACTCCACACACTCAGCGGCCAGTAGTATTCGGACATAAAAACCCCACCATCGATGTTGAATTCAGAAGTTGCGTTAATTGCTTCTTGAGATGTAACTTTTAGCGTTCACGTTATGTCGTGGTAGCTCAGGTATGGTCCCAGGGTCGGATCGGTTGTGTTCCTTTATTTTTATTGTAAAGGAATTAGGTTTTAAAATAATTGTTCAACGTTACCTACTTTGATGTTTATGCACACCAAACAATTTGTAATAGCCTGTGTCTATTTAGTTATTTTGAAGTTTTAAAAACAATTGGTACTTTGGTATTATACGGATGCCACTATTTTTGGAGGTTAATTTTTACCGGATACAAAGGATAACTATATAATTCGAAAAAACGTACTTTTATTGACTTACTGTAAAAATTTTACATCATTCTGATGAGCGGTCTTTGTGTTGTGCCTCCCAAAAGCCAGCGATGTCCGCTAGGATCGTGTTGAATGCGTCGCCGCCGCTAGTAGCCACACCCGATCGCCACATGTACTCCGCAAAATATACAGCGCGCTGCGGCAGTTATGTTAGGATGGGTTATCATAAAAATACGTACGGTGTCCTCTTCATTTCGAGGTAAATCCCGCACCAAAAGAACGTCACTCATTATGAAAACAAATGTAATGTAGTACACGGCAATAAATCACTCATGACACTGACCCAGATACAGGCGGTGACAGCTGATGCGCGAGCTCCGGTCAACGACCTGACCTTGGCCTATTTGGAGGGGGTTTGGTGGCCGGAAGTATGACTCATCAGGTATCATTCAATTTTTAACGAAACAAGGAAAGTCCTACAATCATTTTTATGATAACCCATCCTAACATAACTGCCGCAGCGCGCTGTATAAGGGTGGCATCCGTATAATACCAAAGTACCAAACAATTTACAGGTATGGTTGGTTGGGGGTGCTTAGACTTATGTTAAATATCTTACCTAACTCAACGTTACTTAACGTAATAAACACACGTCAAACCCACCATCCACGTACCAGAATTTTTTTTTTTTTTGCCTTTTAGGCCTACCCCCAATTAGGTAAGGTTTGGATTTGCTATCAGAACTAAATATGAGTATTCCGGTCAGGCATTTGTTACTTAATTCATAAAAACCCCATTAATTCGGTTTACATTAATTAAGTTTGGTTACGTTTATGTTTAGGTATTGAATAGGGCCTATACACTAAAAAAAAACCTTCCTAGCCTAGGCTACGTTAATTTTTATTCGTAAGCGGTACCAAGTGAATTAACAAAATTAGAAACCAAAAAGTTATGGTTTTAAAGGAAAGGATCCGAATATTGGCTTTCATACCTAGCCTAGGCTACGGTACTTTAAATTTTTGTCATCAGTGGTACCTAGTGAATTAACAAAAATTAGAAACCAAAAAAGTCATGGTTTTAAAGGAAAGGATCCGAATAGTTACTTTCATTAGATTGTGAAGAATGTAGCCTATTAACATTTGTCAAACAGCCAAAATTACCCGTCACGAATAAACACACCAGATTGGAGAGAGGATTCTCTTGACTAATGCAGGGTGATCGAAACTTTAAAATTCCAGGAGAATGGAAGGGTGCACTTTCATAAGCAGAACAATAAACCAAAGCTGAAAAGGTTTTTCGATACCTATATCGATTAGATCGATAGTAAAATATTTTATCGTTTGTATGTTAGTTACAACGTAATGTTTGTTTTTTTGTCAAATAAACTTAAAATAAAAATGAAATAAATGTTACCCTACCAGTATTAACAAAATGATTTATTTACAAAACATAAAACTACAAAACGTAACAAATTTAAAAGGTTTCCAGGATACAGCTTTCTGATATACCGTACGGTGAATACATATTTAAGTATTAATGGAATCAATGTTTCTTATCTGGACAAATTTCAAGACAAAATCGTTCACATCTTTAAGACTGAACACAACCGAAACCAAAACCAAATAACCTAAATAATAGCTAAACCGTATCGAACAATTTCATTCAGTTTTTTATATTATCGCTTCATATCATTCATTCATCATTTATGAAAGTGTAGGTACCCAAAAGGAAAGTTTCTGATAAACACTAACCTTATTTGTGAATTCTACAGTAAAAAATCTTTCAGAAAAAATAAAACAGTCTACGTATAAGTTATTGGTCCAATACTTTCTATTTCAACCAATTATGAATAAGTATGCAACAGTTCAGGATAAGATAACGAAATTTAAATAATTATAGAGCTCTTGTTAAAAAAGTGAAGCCTCATTGGAGGACATTTTTTTAAACAAAAAATCTAGCCAAAGAGTAATAAAGACTAACATAAGTTGTGAAGAGGGTATTTAATTGGTTAACTTATTTGTTGCCATGGAGACCGGAGGTTATAAAGGGTCAAAATGGCGGTCAGCATGTAAGCAGAGTTTTTTATCCCAGACGAGACCTCTATAGACATCCTCGTTGGATAAGATAGGATTTGTTATTTCAAAATAACGTAACATAACTTAACCTAACTGCCGCAGCACGCTGTACAAGATGAGTCGTAAAAAACAAACGATACCATTTCACCATCGGAGGTCACTCTTACCACTCTTGGAAAAAAATCAATGAGTTATAAAATATAGACAAAATAGCTAGGATTCACTGAAAAATACCTGAAACTCATTCTGATGTAATATAAAAATAAAATTACGCCCCTGTATAGTCCCGACACAGACTTGCTAGCTACGTTGAGAAATATAATCGCTATTGGCTAAATACAACGGCTAATTCATGTACTTCAAAACTTGCAGTTAAATTAAAACATGTCAATATTAGCAAAATGTGTACGTACCACTAACTGTTTGTACATTGTATTCAGTTGTTCAATTGATAAGTTAATCATAAAAAGTCCACATTTCTGATCCCATTCATGGCCATGACACCTCTAGCTTCCACATACAAAAACCCTCAAGTGCGAGGCCTTCATAGGCGCAAGGCCCTTGTGTGGGTGCACCTGTCGCGCCGCCCTAAGGACGGCACTGGGTGCTTATCACATTAAGTAGATACCTTGGGTTAGGTAAGGTTTATATGACGGTTTGGTCTGTTGGATTCATTTTAGTATGTTTGGCCATTCAAAGTAGGCCTACAGTTAGCCTCAGCAAACTTAATTTTCTCACGAAAAGTAAATGGACATTTAGTAACTCGCAAATATAAATATAAGCTAGGCCTATCATAACATTCCCACTGTATAGACTACCAAGACAGACTTATGGTTAGAATAAACTTACAGCAAGGCTAAAATTTAAATAGTATGATGATTGACCAACTTGGGATGGTTGAGAAACTACAGTATCATTGGCCTACCTAAATTAGTCAAAGGATACTGTCTGTTTTGGCGATTAAAACTTTGTGGACAGTATTTAAAGTTTATTAATAACATAAAAAGTTCGTTTTTAGTCACACCTTGTGCTATAATCATCCATGTTATGGCTACGACTGTAAGCTAATATACAAAACCTGAGTATTATTCGAACACAAACTATCTACAAAAGAACACAGACAAAACCTCCAAGATTGTGTTTAGTAGTGATGTATAATGTTGGCATTCTCGCCGATAACACTTTTAATCGTATTAAATCCAACTTGAACCAAAGTGCTTCACATAGGTTATGTGTATGGAACTCGCAAGGAAATAAGATTTACATTTGATTATTGCTACGGTATAACATTAATGAAATTATTATTGAACTCAAAAGAATGACACGTTTTGAATTTATAACAGAAAGGTGTAGGTAGGTAGAACCACTAAGTTTTAGAACAAATTAAATAAATAAACCGCTCTGACCTGAACACAAAATTCAATCAACAAAATTACAGCAGCTGAGCTGATGTATTTTGACAGTTCAAACTTCAAACAACACGGTACTACAAAGCTCAAAATATGTACTGAAATAATGTTCAATGAAAAAACTGATAATTATTAAAATGTAATAATAATTCGCCAATTATAGTTTATTTAAAGCATTAAACCGTAAAAACGTTATCCTAAAAATGTCATGACAATCCATCAAACCGTTAAAATGTAGATAGCGTCACACTACTTCGAATTCCAAACTGAGTATAAGGATTTCGTTTCACTCAATCCAATTATAAGCCCATCATCATTATCAACAACTAATCATGATTATGAGCTAATGTCACAATATGACGAAAAATATGAAATAATTAAAAAAAACCTGTTTTAAAAAGGGTACTTAGTTGAAATTGTTGATGCTCTAAATGTATTTATATTATTGATTTATGTACTTCATGTTCAAATCTTGCAACGAGTTTTATCCAAACGTTTTGTTTGTGGTATCGTACCCATGTTTATTCTTCGATGTCTTAAGGGAACATAGGTAGACATTTAAATACAAGTTAACACCTAGTCAGGTTCAAAAACACATTCTCTTCAAATAGTAAGTATCATATCACGGTGTCTAGCTGGATATTATCAGATAAGGGTGAGAAATGTTATTTGGATTACAATTTCTAGGCCTATATTCGTTACAAGGCCTGAATGATTTTTTTTTTTAGTTTATAGTCGGTTGTACATTATTTTCAGTTGGATATTATTAACATTACTTTATTATGTTGTACATCAGTATCCACGCCGGCACCGGCTCGGCACTGGTTGCCAGAGAGAAATGTGCATGATGCTGCATTATTTAAGTGACGGAGTCTTATAAGTGAAAAATAAACTAATAAGAACAACTCAAGCGAAAATAAATTGAAGACTTCCTCGACGTTTTCATAAATCGGGTCGGAGAGCTTTAACTTGACAGATCTTAATCGATAGATGTCTGAGTGACATAATTTTCTCAGATCTAAGAGAGAACAATTCAAAAGGTGTATCACCGGTGCATGAAAAATATACTTATCACTAATATCAAAAGAGGTAATATTCAATATTTTTGGTGAACATTGTCCACGAGCATTGTCCACGTTTGGCGTTTGAGTTAAACATAGACATTTATTTTATACATAGGTCATGACTCTGTCATCTAACGGCGGCGCACGGCGTGTTGGGAGTTTGTTCACTTGGCCAAGTATTTAAAATTAAATGTAAATGTGTCGTATTTGGACGTGTTTTTAATGTTTTTAAATATTCTGACAAACTCATCCAGTAAGGATGTGTGAGGTTTGACGTTCCTAACCTGAAGATGTGCTCAACGAGCACAAAACAGCTGTAGTTATTTTTGAACTACTAAGGATCAATAATTGACGTACAGGTAAAATAAACCTTTTTTATTGCTTATTTTTGAGCTGGAGGCTAATCCATAAAGAATCGTTTGAATAAACCATAACATTCTCAAAAACGTCCAATTTATATGTAATTTGGTACTTTTTTGTTTAAAAAAATAATAAAGATCGTGACATTTTACAAAACGGTTTAGAGGACATGTGATAGTTTCTATTCAAGCATTATTTGTATTTGCTTTACTAAATTGTAACAAATGTTATGACCGCAGCATGAATTATTTTTAGAGAGCACAAGCATCATCTGATAGTGATTGTTTATGGTGGAGACAGTCAACTTAGTTCGTCGCTTGGAACTCAATGTTTTGTAATACTCGCATAATACCTGTAAGTTATGCATTTTATAGTATATTTGTATTGCATTGTTTACTTGATAATTACATGAATAATACTGTTATTTATTAAACGTAAGTAGTTGTGTATTTTATACATTGTTCTATTTTGTTGTTATTACCTTAATTATTATACTATTACATTTATATCTATATGCTTACCTAAAGCTATTTCTATTACTTATTATCTAGAGTCATTGTATAACTATTTTACCAAGTTATTGTTATTGATGATACTATTAGAAACTAAAGTGTATTGCAGACATTCAGCATTTCAAAAATTAGTACCATTACCTTTTAACATATATATACTCTAAAATTGTAATATCTATGTAATTACACTGTGAACCATTTTGTAAAAATGGAACTTGCTTTTCAAATAAATCAAACTCAGTTTTTGTTTTTACACTTCAGAAAATAATTACAAGCATACACAATTATTTTCTAAAAAAACCGAAAAATTTATATTAAAGAAAACAGAATAATACTGCCTCAATGTGAGTTCTGATGTCTGCTAAAGTGAAATAAATTGATGGGATGTATTTAGCTGTATTGCAACACAGTTATAACCACCACTTTTTTATGTAGTCACCGGGTTTAATTTTCTGTATTTCATTATAATCAGTTAAACATAATATGAATAATTTTAGCAAATTTTAATAGTTTATCGCTAGCCCTTTTTTATGTCTTTGCAGGTATTAAGAAATGCCCCAAACCATTATTTACAACGAGTGCCACAAACCCAGTCTTAATACATTATAGTCAATACGATAAACATCGTATACCATCTTTATTTACACACTGTATTTACACAAAACAAGAATGAAGATCTATGAACAACATTTTGTTGTATAATTTATTTAATTATCACTCCAGCAAAGGATTTACATAGTTTAACTTGAAAACAAATTTGTTTACATAATGAAGAGATTTTGACCTTTATTTTGAGATGTAAACATATATTCTGGATTATAATACGTTATATGATCATTGGGTTTTATGTGTGAAAATATAAAATAATGGTAGTAAAATACTGGCGTTGAATACTGCATACATTTACTTTATCACCAGCAATGTAGTTTAGAATTATTTTTTTATATGAAGTGTCAGTAAATAGTGTTTAGGGGGACAAATACCCAAACGTTTCTTTATGTCAAGGGGTCTTTTGCTCAATAACTCGTTTTAAAAGTCCTGGTCAAAAATAACTCTACAATGTAAATTTCTGAGCTTTTCTGTTTTTCTCAAAATCATCAAGGGGTGCTTTTCTCTTCTTATCTAAACAAGGTATGACAATATTGGGCGAGTCTGGTTTATTAACTCCATAAGACAGACCATCACAACAAGAACATCACATACAGAAAGGTGTACACACTAAGCACTAAGTTGTTTGTTCCAATAAGGTCAGCAATATGTGTGATAAATTGTTGTAAACATGTAATAGTAAAACAAAATATCATGAATAAAATACATTGCTGAGAAACTAACAAAAACTGTTCTATGCTTAAATTACAATGTTTTCAAAATAAAAAAATCTTAAATCATATGGTGTTCTTAGAAAACAGTCAAAAACGACATGAAGGAAAACCCAGATGTATACCAACGTTGGAACTTAATTATGTAGCGTATATTCGGAGAAAAATATCCACCACGCAAAGAAAGCCACTTCTAACCTCTTCGCACCTACCTGTAAAATACCCTTAGAGTAAGATCCTCCGGCCGTTAGAGAAGGGGACCAGTAGTTTGCAGGAAATTGGCAGTATAAAATGGAGCCAGCCAGTAAAAGCAATTCTGGTTAGAAAGTATTACTTTAGAAGCCATTGGTTTTGTATTTTTTATGAGCAATGGAATATGTTAGTATATTTTCGTGCACATTATTCGGGTTTTATTCAAAAATTTTCTTCTTGTTGGTCAGCAAACAGAAAATCTTGTTGGTAACTGAGCAAAGATAACATACATACATACTATAAACGAAATTAATGAGACGAGTAAATCTCACTTGATGCACTGAAAGGTGAATCAACCGGAATAATATGCCACTATATTGATAGGTGTGATAAAAAATGTATAAGCCAATCATGTTAGATTTTGAGAAAAATTCAATTTATTTATCTTAGTCAAATCATGTTGCAAGACTATAAATTTAATAATAAAACCAGTTTTGCTTGTTAAGATCATTGAATATGCAGGAGATCTCATTTTACCAAAGGATACCTATTTTATAACATTTTTTTATCTTCATGTTTGTTATTTATGTTTTGAAATTGTCTTGATAAACAACGTTTACTACAATACCACACGAATGACACAATTCTAATGAAACAGCTATATCTTTCAGGTGAAGGATTACAGATAACGATAGTGATATTAGGACAGGTAAGTGACTCTTAACTCGTATTTCGAGGTTGCCCCTTGACTAGCGTAAGGAAATATAGTGGGATCTTCCCATTAATCAACTAATACTAATCAACTATGCTAAGGGATTTTTTAACTCATTATATTTCAAACAATGTATTTATTTTATTGCCAATTTATATGTTATGGTTCTATTTTAAAAATAAATTAATACGATATGTTTCATTCTTGAATTAAATTATAAGATAACTCTGAATAACGCAAATGTAAATTACATACAGCTTTTTTTAAATACGAGCTGTTACCAGCGGCTTCGCTCGCAAAAAATCAAAACAGCCTGACCAGTACTATCAAATTGTTTGGTTTTAACATATGAATTCCTTTGCCCTGACAAACATCTATAGCTGGTAATTTTATAAATTATATCTCCCATAAGATTTTCATTGGAACTTACAGGACCCGTGGAGTGGAGCTCTAAGGTTCAATAAGGATACATTATGAGGAATATATGTTAATGTAATATATAAGCTATTTTAATGTACAATTTTATCTTAATCGGTCCAGAAGTTTATACGTGATTAAACTCCAAATATCCACACATCCAAACTTTTACATTTATAATATTATATTTTCGTTATATTCTTAATATATTCATTAGTAGAACCAATTATGAGAGTTCGGGTTTTATTTTCTCCTACTAATTTTTAATGAATGTTATTAACTTATTATATGTTATTATGTATTAACATGTTTTAGTTGTATTTTGCAGCTGATGAATAGACAACAATACACTCAATGTAAAATACGGATCGCATACCTCACACAATAAATTAATTAAACTATCCCGAAAATGTAGTGAACTAGGCTTACTACCAGAAACGTGCCAAACCTCTTTACCGGAAGTGAGATTCCCAATGTATTTAGCTATGATTAAAAAATTATGTTTATACTATCAATTTAACTCAATTTAATTATATTGCAATACTTTGTATTTGTTAATTTTCTCAAAAATGATCTGTTAACCCTTTTTCTTAACCAAACTGGAGTATGCAATGTATTTTTATGGCTTCACTATGAATATACATTTGTTCCACCGTATGCATTTTAAACATCTAATGCAAAGGGACTTTCCCAAACATAAAACATATATATCGATATATTATTAAAATATATTAGATTAGGAGACCTTAATTAGATTGGGAGACCTTAGTTAGTCAAAACCATATCAAAACTCACTAATAAAAACTGAGGTAAAATAATGTTTCTTGAGCAAAATAAATTTTAAAATATGTACTATTTTGTAAAAATTTTCCGGTGAGTTTTTAACATTTTATAATTGTCTGGAAATTAAAATTTTAAAATATAAAAGGTATTTTATCGTGTATGCTTCCATGGTCCGAAATAAATTCTTCTAGTTCATTTCCGGGTTGGTTCGTGAAGATGTTGACGAAGTTGGTGGCCGACATTTATAATATATAAATATATATATATTCATCTTCAGGACGACGTGGATTAGTAGCGAAAACGTACTAAACGCTCAGTCATTGTCTGGCACGCTCGCCCGGCTCTCCCGCTTATATATGAGCCACGGCCGTATGTTGTAAACAGACCTGACCAGGTTCACGGCCATTCTAGAATCCTCAGGAATGCCGGAAGAGGTGGCTCCGTCTCTATTGTTTTCAATGCAGGTATTCCTGGAATTGCTGTGACGAGGCGAAAGGGCGGTATCTCCTATTGGTGTGGTGATAAAATGCATCTGCAAACATCAGGGGTTTATCATATAGAGTGCAGCTCTGGAATGCGTTACAATGGAGAAAGCCGCGGATGAATTTCTACGAGACCAAAAGAACCTTACAACCTACGGCCGCAGCATCTCCGTAAGCAGAAGAGTCGGGCGTTGGTCTACAAGTGAGTGTTTAGTACGATTTCTCTACTAGTTCAAGTTGGCCTGAAGATGGATATTGTAATATATCCGAAACGTCAGCCATCAACTTCGTCAATATCTACAAGGACTATCCCAGAAAAGAACTGCAAGAGTATATAAAAGGTAAAAACCGTTGATAAACTAACAACATGAACCGAATAAATTCAGTAAAAAACACGAGTTACTTTATTAGTTAATATTGGTTTTATGAAACACGCATTTACTGTAAATCTTATCTAGTTATAGCTGTATTTTAAACAATATTGTAGATAAATTAATAAAATAATAATAGCCTAAAACCATTACGATTGCCATTCATAATCTCGAACTGAAGTAGATCGAATCCGGATCACTGAAAGGCCAAAGTTTACAACATGTTCAAGGTTCGATACAATAGTACACACAGTTTAGGTTCAATCCAATTTGGTTTTACGGCGGGTGAATTCTTTTCAATCGGAAAATGTTTGTACATTATATTTTCTTTACTTGATTCTTTTTTTTTGTTTTGGCGTAAGTTGAACGGGTTTAATTGAAAGTTTCTTAGAGTGTTAAACAATAGAAAAATATTAGCTCTAATTACCATAAGATCGGGATAGAACAAACAAAAACTTTTTCGCTGCAAACTATATTCACACGTGCACTATATTCATGTGCAGGGCATAACATGTAGTACATAAAATATGGTAGAAGCCAAACCATTTCGATCGGTTACACTATTTGATTATCATGCCCAATGAGAGAACGCAAGAATCAAATTGGTATCCCTACTTATATTCTTTTAGTTACTAGAAGTTCGGAATAAAGTTTTTAAAGGTGCCATCAGAGTCAAAGTTAAAAAAGCATACATGATAAAAAAGCATTTATCATTTGATCACTAAATTTAAATATTTTCCTAAAATACGGATGGTTACGTTAAGTAAAGTTCATAAATAAATTGTCAAAAATATTTGTTTGCAGTAGAAAAAAAAAGATTTTGCTGTTTACTAATATTTGCCAATCTAATCAATATATTGATCCTAATATTTTTATTATAAAGAGAGTTTTAAGCTTTGCAGATCAGAACGGTCTATTGACTGCGTGTTATGCAAATTTACCCTGATTTGATGAAAGGTGTTGTTATTGGAAGTTTGAAAGTATCAAAATTCGAAACATGTTTCGCAATTTTAAGAAACCAAGTAGTTCAATTGGGGAGACACAGTTCAAGATATTAAGACAACAATAGAAACTACATTTGTTCACTCCCACACGTATAAGAATCGCTTTTAGAACAAAGGTAAAATGCATTCAATTCCACTTTATGTCCCATAACTTAATTCTACCTATTGGACTCAACCACTCTCATTCCCGCCACAATCTCGTTTTTATATAAATTAAATTCTTAAAACACAAGCTTAGAACACAAATCAAACTTGATTTTTTTAGACCAATTTTAGCTTCTTCTGTTTACATGTACGAAATGACCGGGAAACACTTTTGTATACCTCATTATGTCAAGGCAATTTTTCATCAAATCAACTCTTTTTCTTGCCAATTTTGAGTCAACCAAAATGAGCTTCATAATCAAACATATTTTGTGGAAGTTTTATAGAATATTAAAAATGTATTAGGCCAATGCATGAAAGCTATAGGCAATCATAAGACAGCAAAATCTAGAGTAGGGAATCCATCCAGGGCAGAATTAACTTTTTAAAATATCCAAATTGAGATAGTTTTTAAAAAGAGTATTGGGAAAACACATTTTTATATTTTAAGCATTAATTATATTTTGAAGATAATGAATGTGATGAGTTAGTTTGTCAACTATTAAATAAAGATGCATCTTAAGACAAAACCGTTAGTAGTAGAAAAGTAATAAACATACATTTATATACTTGACATTTTATAACTTAATTTTACTACTGTGCCCTTTCTACAGAATCCTTCCATAAAGAAACTGTTATAGGGGTTTAAATCACTTTAATGAGTTATACTTGTAATACTTACTTGTTAAAGTTGTACTTGAAAATAGCTATTGTAAAATACTTACAACTGTATATCTCGCATTTAACACCAACTCCAACCTGCTTTAAACACAAGGAAGTTTAAATAAAAATTAATGTATTATATATTAAATTCTAAATTAAGTTATAGTTAGGTTATTTTAATTAAAATTCTGAATTATTATAATAATTTGATTACAAATTTGTATAGTGCTTGATTAAAACTTTGTTTCTCCAAACTTTAGGGGCTTTAGGAAAACTTGAAAATTGAGAATGCCTTAAATGTGAAAAACACATCTTTTAAAATATCTTTCTTGAAATTTACCCCATGGAATATTCTGATGGGAATGATTAATGTCGTGATAGATTTGTGTGGCGGAAACACTTGAGTGCTGAGTACTAACGACATTTCCTATGACAGCGGATATTCTTGTCATTTCCTCTTATTACTCTGACAGCAATCTGATGGTTGTTCCTTAAGTGATTTTTATTTTACATTTAATATTTTTTCAATTGATGGACACATAGTTATTTTCTTAAATAATTATGTTCGCATAAAATATAATAATTATCAAATATAAGCTGATTTTCTTCTTTAATTGTTTTATAGTATAATATTTCGGAGTTAAAATGTAATGGTACTTACTTTTCGGTTAAAAAATCATAGAATTTGTATTTCATTCGGTAAATTGTACACATATTTAAATTGGGTTTTACGGTTAAGCTATGTGAATACTGCTCACGTTAAAAATTATTAACAAATATGTTTATTACTACTGACATTATGGGGCTATATTACGGGTATACATTACGTTTTTAGACTGCATAAACTGTATTAATTAAGTTTTATGTACAAAATTTGCTCCATTTTGTAAATTAATATATATTGTGTAATATTGATTAAAATTTTCATTTGAATTTGTATATTTCAAAATAGTCTGTGTTTCAAGGGTGACAAAGTAATAGCTTTGCTCTGATGAAGATTCATTGTTGGTGTTCATTATTTGTTACATAATACGCTATCTTATATACAACTTATACTATCTCCAAAGGTTCCGGGACAGTTTAATAACTTTAAAGCAACCCAGATAAAAGGAAGATTGCACACGTATTCAGGCAAAAAATAACTATTTTTTGCTGTGTGTGCCATAAATACTCCTTCCTCCAAAACGAGATTTTGTGGGGTTGCCCAAATCTTTTAATATAAACCCCTATCGTTTGACCATTCACTTTAAAGGGATTTTCAATAGAAACACAAAGGTGCAAACCAGAGATCGATATCATCCTGTGGGAACGAAATGGTGGGTATTTAACAACTTAAAAGTGTGGTTCATTTTTATTTGATTGTCGAAGAATAAAATTAATTCTTAGGCAAGTTAAGTAACTTATAAACTGTAGATAGATGATCACGACATTTTTTTAACATGATTTCTGAAATTTTAAACATGATTTGGTTGCATACGCTATTATTACCCCTGTCCCCAAGGTCGTATTTTAAGCGTTTAACGAAAAAAAACTGCAATCTAGTGACCAATAATTTTAATGGCTAATCAAGTATTGTACAACCATGCATAATTGATGTCAATATCTTGTTCATTATACAAGTTATAACCTTTTACCCTAATTAATTGTTTCACCAATAAAATATACTTATTATAACAAGGTATTGGCGAAACGTATATTGAAAAACAAACAACTTAAATTGTTATCACTTCTTAAGGAACATTTCCATTTGCAGTGTAACCATATACATAAAAGTAATAGTAGGAACAAGTAAAACATGCAGTTACGTTATATTCTACTTTTTCTGAAGTTAATTTACAAATCAGTTGATTAAATCTTTATTATTATACTTTATTACGTATGTTTACAATCCGTTGGTCTACAAAATTGTCTGTTGGTATGAAGCAGCGTGATTTTAATACCCCCGTCGCAGCAAACCTGCGTACTCAGCGAATTTCCAATGCATATATATGTGACTCACTACTACATAGAGCAATTTACCAAGTTTCACAAAAATACATCCATAAATAAGTGATATATAGCATTTTATTTATTCTCCATAAGAATAACATAAGGGTAGAGGACGCAGGTTTAATGCAACGAGGAAGATAAGTAATGTGTTTTTTTCAATTATTAATACAACTGAGCCAGGTGAAGCTACATACCAAGTTCTCGTAATGTAGGTTCATAATTAAGGGAGATGTACAACTTTACTTATTCTCCATTTGAATAACATGGGGGCAGAGTATGCAGGTTTGCTGCTACGGGGACTATCAACAAAAAACTTGTTTTTCGTGCTAATATCAATATACCACAACTAGTTGAAGCCACATACCAAGATTCATCAATATACATTCATAAATAATCGAGATATAGAATTTTATTTATTCTCCATAAGGATAACATTGGACACCGTACTGTGTTTAGCACTTTGAATATCTCTACAACGGTTGGACGTAGAACAACGATTAAAACACCAAAATTTTTTTTTGTTGTTGAGCTAAACACGTTAATAAACAGAAATGTGCAGTTTTTAGTAAAACTATCTGAGAAAAATCTAAAAACCTTTTTCTCATAAGATTAACATGGGACACGTTTTTTTTGGATTTTCTCCACAACCACTTAACCTAGGTTAATGATTAAAAATACCAAATTATTTGTTTTTTAAGCTCTATAAAATGGCTATAACCAAAATTGAGTGATTTTAACATTTTGGGGTCGAATTTGCAAAAAACCGATTTTTGGAAAATTGTAAACCCCCATAAAACACCCTTCCCATAGTGCGATCCATCTGATTTTCGAACTTAAAGTCATAAATGCTACTCTCCACATTTGTGCCAGATTTCATAAAAATCGGGCGTTTCTTTCAAAAGTTATCGCGGTAACGGACACATATATATATATAGATACATATATATAAATTTGAACGAATAGTGTTTTTGGCATCTGGGGATCTCAAAAAGAAAATTTATCATAGTCTCGGGCCATGCCCGAGGGGTCTTACCATGCCACCTACGGTAATAGCTTCTTCCCTATAGGGGGAATTCGCTAAAAGGGGTTTAATGTTAATCTAGTTATCTTATGTATTATATTTAACGTTTTTCCAAAAAAGTCATGTAAAAAACTTACAAACGACACTGTTTTTATCTGATTTACTTATTTTAACAATCAAAGGTTCAAAATAGTATTTCCCAACATTTATCCAATCTTTTAGTAAGCGAAGCCATGGACTTCATGTGATACAACAACAAAGATAACTGCACTTTAACGATTACGTGACACTAATTTGATAATGTTTTGAGTATTTTTATACCTGCGCAATACCTGAAGTGTCATTTCTTTCTAACATTATATAAGGAAAAATGCGTAATGAGTTCATAATTGTATAGATTCTTTAGCTGTATGACTTGAAACATAATAATTCCTTCACAGATTGAAGCTGCCTTTAGGCGGTTTCACAAACACCTTGAGAATTAGATAATAGAGGTACATGGTAACGTTAGAAATCAATGTAATTAATAAAAAATAAATATAACAAACAACAGACATTTACTTGTTAAGTAAAGGTTTTAAAAAAAATATTTACCGTGAATTATTAACTCAACCCACTATTTCTATATTTGTAAAACGTTAAATGATAGTGCAATAATAGTCACTTAAATATGCAAAAAAACTTAAAACTATAATATTTAAAGATTTTTATCAATAGATAAATGGCATTTCCATAGTTTTAATCAAGTAATCGCTACCGGTACATAAATGATTTAAATTATCAGAGCCACTGAAAATAGAATCCCGTTTACAACATCCATGGAATAAATATAATTCATTTGTAAAACCAAAAGTTAATAGAGAAGGTTTTTTACATTTATTTATGTTTTAGGTACATTGTGTTTTCAATAAACTCCTAAAAGATAAACAATATTTAGCAATTTTAATATTTTACTTTATCAGATATTCTATTTTAAATTAAAAGCCTGAAGATTATTTCAATGAGATAGTTCGAATCAATTATTTTAGTTTATTTTAACTAACTTACTTTATTTAAAATGATTTCCCAATCTAATCATACCATATTTTTTTATTATTGACAATTATATTGCGGTAGATATTTTTGTAAATTGAGTTAAAACTCTGTGGTTGTTTATGAATCTCCATGTGGTTTGTGTAATTGACGCAATAGTGTCAGACATGAAGTGGAGCTAACCTTGTAGCTTGTTTTTAGTTTTGATGTAATTTCTTATATACTCGGTTTGGTAATTGGTAAATGAATACCATCAATTTATATTTCTGTTTCTAACTTTTGTTCTTCTAAAGTCTAAACACAATTATCGCTTACGTAACATGTGACACGTTATGACAACTCTTCAGTTTGAGGTGTCAATAAATCTCAAATACATTTATCTTAAGTAGTTTTATTGTTGGTGATAAAAGACGCTGTAGCTGATAAGCGGCGTTGAGGAGGGTTTGCGTGGCGTTATCGTTACAATTGTAGTTCAAGTTAATCCAACGAAATGAGATCAACCGTCACCTCGAGCTCCGTACTACTGGGTAAGATTTACAATGGTTCAACTACCATTCTTGCACTAAAACATATGGTTAAAACATTTATCGTATTAATCATACATTTTTACTAATAGACTATATACAATTATTTAGTTAATTATTAATATATTTGAATAATATTTATATTTTATAACAAATAGAATATTAAACGCTGAAACCCCATTGTGTTGGATAAATCGCAAGTGTATAGACAGTAGATTATGTAGTAGGGTGCAACTTGTTTACCACTGACAGGTGTTAAGTTGTTTATTTTTATTCATCACCTTGTAGAAGCTTTTATTTTAGATTAAGTCATTATGTTTTGAGCTGTAACCAAACAAACTTCGCAGGGCTGCTGGCTGGTGCAAGCTGTTTGTCTTACGATGGAGGATTGAAAACAACCGGAATTCAGGACTTTCCATATTTCGTAAGTTATAATTTGAGGCCAAGAATATTGTTGGTATGAAGATATGCCATTAGAAAATATTAAATAATTCGGATAGCTACATAGTTCATGCAATATTTATAAAGTAAACGGCAATACCCGTTTAATAAGTGAATTGAACGCACACACATTAATTTGATGTAGGGTTTTCCATATCTAACTATCCCATTCTCACACGGTTAAACAATACAAGCACACACATACCACGTAAATACAGATTCAGTAAATACAGTGTTTGGATGCCAGACAACACTACTCAGTACTCAAATGTCACTCACCTTACTCATGTATGTTTTCATACTTAGATTTATGCATACTAAATTATATTTAATGCTTAATAAAAGTGTCTTACTTCTTAGGCTTCAGTCGAAGTGAATGGCAAGTACGCCTGTGCTGCAACCATCATTGACGATAAATATGTTATGACAACATACTCCTGCGTCCAAGGGCAAGTAAAACTAAATATGTCATTTTAATTACTTTCGTTGATCTTTTAAATAGGATATATCTGTGGGCAAAAGTTGATTTTCCCTTA
This sequence comes from Allygus modestus, assembly GCA_963675035.1. Lineage (NCBI taxonomy): Eukaryota > Metazoa > Arthropoda > Insecta > Hemiptera > Cicadellidae > Allygus > Allygus modestus. The sequence goes on along the minus strand of OY776111.1, from coordinate 368,891,432 downwards.
TACATTTTAAAACTGTGTTTACTATTTATATGGCTGAAATGGTTTGAGTAACGTATACATATTTAAATGGAATTTTTGATGTTATTCATATCATACCCAAAAACACAAAGTGTTGACGGGTTGCCAAGTCCTAAAATGATACGATATCAACATGTATTCCAAGTCAAAGATAGCACCTTTCATCTGACATTGTTTATCATCACAAATTACTTAAATATTTTAAAATAACAATGCTCAAAAGATTGTTGGTTATTTTTTATATGTGTTTTTGGGTATGATATCATCTGTTTTTTATATAATTGTTTATTGAAAATTGTTATATGTGAGATTTCAAGTTGAAATAAAACAAAATATATATCAAGGATAAAATGTAATGTAATATAATGAACATTAATTAAGTTTCATTTTCATTTACCTTAATTTTTTCTAGATACAGTAGTTTTTATAATTTTCAGACAGTTTTTTGAAATATTATAATATATATATATATATATATATATTTTGCACCATATAACCATTTCTTGACGTTCACTAGCTCATCATTTGCTTCTATCCACTTATTTTTGTTTTGAATGTAAGCTATGTAAAGCCCTGATGATGTACTGTTTCCTAAATGGAACACTGCATTTTTAAATTTGTACAGAATTCCATTAATTTTCATTTTTGTATTTTGTAGACCGGGTATTATTAGACTTGTAATTTTGTTATCATGTGTTTGCCAAAGTTTTAGTTGGAAAATTATGAAGTTACTTGTAACGGAGATGGATTTTTTTTTAATATAGTGCATATAGAGTCAGCAATAGAGAACCAGGCATTAAATTGACTGTTGAGTAGTTATCGAAATTGACTTTTCTTTTAAGATGATTAGGAATGAAAATTTAGAATATAAAAGTACTGTCGTAGCTGGTTGTGCTGTGGTTGCAGTTTGAACATTTTGTGCCTGAATTGTTATTGAGTACCTGAATTGAAATTCCAGAGGTTGATGATTCGAAATAAGGCCATTTAAAAATTCTGCAGTCTTGTTGTTCATTTGTATTAAATGGTGGTCCCAGTTGATTTATAATATGTATAGAATTTAAAATATGTTAATTTCTTCGGTAGGATATTATAATTTCTTTTAGCACAGCATTGGTGCCATAATTGTTTATTGACGTCACGATTGGTGGGCAGTTAAAAATACATTGTAAAATTGCATTTGCATAGCATGACACACCATCAAGATTTTTGAAACCGAGATTTCCCAGTTCGTCTTTATTGTTAGTAATGTCTTGAATAGCTACTAATTAATATGAATTTGCCAGATTTTATCGGGGATTTTTTCTTGAGATTTTATTCAAATTTTTAATGGTTTTAACTCACTTAGCCTATTATATTCAGCTATAGCTGATTCTTGTGACTTAACACTTTGAGGGTCGAAGTTTAGAATTAATAGACCAGAGAGTGAAGTCATGCGAGATAAAGCTACATATGTTTGGCCACATGAAAATACTGCATTACCAGCATCAACAATACAACTGTTCAGCGTCAATCACTGACTTTTGTGGATTGTAACTGCATGTGCTCCTGCAATAGGAATCTGCTTTCGAAAAACGAATGTCCCATATATACTTGATATCTACGTTAATATGCAAATAGAAAATAACAATCTTCTAAATAACAGAATGTTATTGAATGTCAATCCAAATGATCAAATAATGAATTGATTAGACAAGAGGTGTTAACTTTTACTAATGTAAACTATGGTTTTGTTGATAGAAAATGTTTGCGACTTATTTTAAATATACCATAATATGCTCGTTCATTTTCAAGTTAAGCTCGTTCGCTACACTAACTCGCCTATTTATATATATAGAACTAACTTCGGCATCGAAAAAATAATTTGAGATAACATTCAAGTAGATTTTTTATTTCCATAGTAAACATAAGTTGTATAATCTTTATAACAGCTGTTTGGTGTAACTAACTAACATACTAACCCGACTTTGCTTAATGTATTTAGATTTCATATTATGTTTATCGCATATTATATGTTATATTCCATGTATTATAGTATGTATATATTAAACGAATAAAAGATTTTCCTTACCTCTATATCCTTTTGTTTGGTTAAATTCACTCAATGATTTAATTTGAATTTACGAGTGCCAGCTGATCAGATAGTTGTTTTGGATATGCAAACAAACAACAAACCAACACATGTGATACTTGGACTTTTGTTTACGTAGTAAATGTAAACAAAGCAGACATAAAATTCAGTAACAAATTTGAAAGTAGAATTTAATATAATTTGGTTTAAAATATTGCGTTTGCAAACTTATAATTTAGTGTCAAAAGTGAAATATGTGAGTAAAAACGGAAGTCTGCGCAAAATTTCGTTTAAGTTTGATCATATTAAAGTTTTTATGCGTAATTTACAAAATGAATTTGTGAAAAGTGCCAAAACTACAACACTTTTATACTACAACTTTTATACGTTAATTTCTCGCTTCTCAGACCTTTCTTAAACAAACTGTTGTGATTTTTCGTGTTTAGTGAAAGGTTTTAGCATATAAATGCACTGCCAGATTTACTTAAGGCTGTAATACGCTATTCTGAGAAGTGAAAAATCACCTCATTCTGCTTCGTGTTAGTATAGCACGTGGTCGTGTGGTGGACTTGACGACGTGACACGACCACTGAAAAAGTAAGTAAATAAGTTGTTTAAAAAGAGTTGATATATTTGAATCAGTTATGTAATTGTTATTGACACTTGTGCTTACTTTAGTCATGTAGTACAGTATCATTAGGTAATTATTTTATTTCATATTACCTTTTTCAGGATCAACGTGAAGTCACTGGGAGTGAGAGTGGGCACCTCAAAGCAAGGTCAGAGAGGAGTATACTTTAAAGTCGTGGAGGTTAGTTCCTGGCATGGCAACCCCTTCATAGGCCCCTCACCACAGGTCGATTACGATGTTGCAATGGTTAAGGTAGGTTGTCGAACTATTAGATTTAAATATTTGTATATATGTACATTACTGAGGATTAAAATTAAAATCATTCCTCAGCCATACTAACCTACTTAAGCTTAGTCAAAAAATACTTAATAACGTACCGTAAAAGCTTGAATGGCGGATACATTTTGTAGACCAAAAGATGTGTGATTGTGTAAAAAAGTGATTCAATTAGATTATTTTGCATGGTAATAAAGTAATGTTACGTTCCTATAGGGAAAATATTAAAGGAAAAATATGAAACACCACTTTATGTCTTGGAATCTTTTGTAAAAAAGTGCTTTTTATAACTATGTTTCAAAAGTAAAGGAGTGATTTAAGTATTTGGCACACATTTGTCACGAATGTAAGGGAATATTTTCTCTTTATCATCGGAATGATTCCTAATGTCTATCTTTGGCAGTTCAGAAGACGTCAAATACATTGATGTCAAATTTAACCTGTAGACTGAAAGCAAAGAACTATGTTTCTAATTGAAGGAATGCTGATTAGGGCCTTGGCTGTTGTTTAAAATTTTCAAAATTGTAGTCGTATTTAATTTACAGGTAGCAGTGTCTTTCTCGTACACCCCTCAAGTGATGTGGGCTAACCCAAATGCTGACGGCATTCAAGAGTTGCAGGAAGGCTCGCTTGTGGGCTGGGCAGACACAAAGGTAAAATTGAAGGATCCATCTATAACTGTTTCTACACTTTTCGTTAAACCTATCATATTAAACATTGCAACTTATACGTGCATCTATCTTTGCCAATAAAGTGATTTACCCATATGAACTAATAAAAGTTAAACGTAATAAGAACAGGTTTTATTTTATCCATTGTGACTTACATTATATTTTTTGTATGAGTTAAGCCTCCGAATTACTTATCAATCATGTGTACTGGTTTAAATTACCTTATTGCAAGTTATCCTATTTTCCTCGAAACGCCTACTCATTATATCATTACATTGAATATACTACATTATATTATTGGTTGTATATTCATTATAATTAATACTCTTATGTAACCACCATAAATAGTATCATGAACAAAAATACTACTTACATATATATATATATATATATATATATATATATATATATATATATATATATATATATAGAGAGAGAGAGAGAGAGAGAGAGAGAGAGTTAAACTAAATTATAGTCACTATATTCAATTATTTTAGTTGTACCTTCAAGATTTATTTATCTATGTACTGTAACTATAACTGTTAAGCTCACAAGAACAGATTAAACAGTTTCATTTTGTAATTATTTTCCAAGCGCGTCAAGGGAGTTTGTTTTTTCGTAGAGTTGACAGCTGACAGTTTCAGTTTTCTTTTGCTTGCAGCAGTGGGGAGGAGCACTCGCATCGGCCAACGCATTTGTGATGCCCTCCTCCAACTGCTCGCAGATCTATGCCGGTGTGATGAATATATCTGCAGACATGTACTGCCTGTGGCCCTCTGACCCAGCCAACACCCCCTGCTTTGTACGTACATTTATAAATATAAAAAAATTTTAATTCTAAACCATAACAAATATAAGTTTAAGAAAACATTACTAATTTAGATATTCTGTAAGTAACATAAATGTTATTATTTATGTGATTTTGTGTTTATTTATAAAATAACCCAGTAGAAAAGGATATTATGATGATAATGCTTAGAATTTTAGGGTTGCTGTTTAATACGTCATGTGAAATTTATATATGAATAAGTTAGACTCGTATATAATAAACTCGCTTTGCTCACTGGGGTTGAAGCCCCCAGACCCCAGTTTGAGGTCGTTCCAGTTGTTATTATAACTCAACGTCCCTTCAAGTATCTTTTATATAGCATACTATTTTGAATCATTTGGGATAATGATACATCCACTCTAGATATTATATTTATTCAAAGGTTCTATCATTTGTTTATCTCTACGATGTGAAAGTTACCTTGACAGTTACTGGAAATTTTGTTACAACTGTTATGATTTCTTCGGTTTTTATTTGAAAATTCCACAAGCCCTATGTTAAAATTTCCAATTTTAAAGATAAAAATTAGAGGTTTTAACATTTTAAAACTGTAACTTTTGGCCATCTTTCTGGGAGTTTCTAAGTAGAAGGTATGAGCATGCCAAATTTCACGTTCCTATGGCTCGTCTAGATGTGGTCTAGAATTCATATACCTCAGTCAGTCACTGAGTGAGTGAGTCAGTCAGATACACATGTGACTCTATAGTGAGTTATATGGATTAGATACATCGTAAATTAACAGTAATAAATTGAATAAATCCCTCTTCGTGAATAGTGTCTACAAACATGGTTAGAGTGTTTTAAGTCCCCTTTTTCCAATAAAGTAGAAGACCGTTTCATGCATTGATCCAGCTCAGAATAAAATTAGCTACCAGAATACTAATAGATGGGTAGCGGATAAAAATATACTGCTAATGTGTGTTAATAACTAATACAAGTATCATAGCTATCCATAATATATTATCGCAGTTTGCATTATTGTTTTTGATGTGAAATATTTAGGAAAAATGTCAAAAGTCGTGTCCTCGTCATAATTTGGCCATTAAAAACCAATGTAAATTTATAGGTACACTGAAGTGTCACAATCGTAGTTAGGTCGGTACGAGTAATATCAATTATTTTAAGAAGTTAGTGAAGCAACGATTTTTTTGACTGACGTATTATATGATATTTTAACATTGCAGGCTGACATGGGTGCGCCGTTCTACTTGAACGAGCAGTACTACGGTATAGTCACCTACGCTCCGGGTTGCGACCATCCCGACCTGCCGATCGTAGTTACTGGTATCGCCAAGTTCACCAGCTTCATTATCATGGTGCTTTGCGACATGAAAGACATGTTCGGCAGCAGTTTACAAGACAATTTACAAGCTTTTGCATCCCCAGACTCTTTCCATCAAGAACTATTTTCTGGAAGACAATCTCTTTCAGTGATGTAGTTCCCAAATACAAATATTTCCCTGCATTAATAAAGTGTTTGATTTTATTTTGAAATTTGTATTTTTACTAATATAAATTGAAAATAGAGAGATTTTTATAGATCATTATTACAAAAAATTTATTTAGAAATATTATTGGACAAGATGGGAATAATGTCGTGGCGTCCTGTGTAGTAGTTTTTGTCTTATTTTTGTGCTCATATATCAAGAAGTAAAACAAATTGGACAACAAACTGCAGTTAAGTTCATATAATTACACTTCAAAGATTTACTCTTTACAACAATAATCATAAATCACATCCCATATATGATTTCAAGTAATAATCAGCATTTTTTTAAATATTTAAAAACCATATAACAAGCTAAGGTTATTTTGTACCTTCGTATTTGTGTTGTCTACATTAATTGTTAGTGAATTTCCTTTGGAAAGTGAACTATTAGCATGACCCGCACGGTGAAACTTAAGCCCGGGACCACCATTTAAGTTCCTAACGTGACCCCCTGAACACGTTTTGGGGGGTCGTTCTAAATTATATATATATAGATATATATATATATATATATATATATATATATATATATGTGTGTGTGTGTGTGTGTGTGTGTGTGTGTGTGTGTGTGTGTGTTTGCACTCTAGCGGTCGCATTTTTTGTTCGATTTACTTCAAATTTGGTAGGGACGTTCCTTTCTGTAATCAGTTGGACAAGTTCGTTGGGCAAAACAATCGGAAAACTCTAAACCCCTTTTTTGGGGGTTAATCTTTCAAATTTCGAGTTTTTGGGCCCAAAAAGGGTCAGAAAAGCCTCGTTTGAAAAATTAATTCATGTAAAAAGATGGGAATTTGTAAGGCAAAAGTTTTAAGCCCTCTCTCCTCATTCTAGCATAAATATTTATCGAGTTATTAAAGAAAATGTGTTTCGACTATACACAGTACGTTGTCTTATGGGGGTTTTACACTAGAAAAGCCTGTTATTCCTTTGTTAGAGTACTTTTATCATTCCCAGCAACCTAACGCCTACTTTCAAGCCTGTCTGGACCTTCTCCTAACATTATAATGCGCAAAATTGTATTCCCAGCTTTGCAGGTGAATGAAACCAGGAGCATTAGAACAGCCAAAAAATCACTGTTTTCAGATTTTAATAAATATTGGAATAAATGTATATTTTTACACTGATTTTGAGTTTTAAAAGTTTTTAATTGGAAATTCACTTCCCTCATTTCAGCGTGCTGCGTGCGAACTCGTTTTTGCATTTGTGTAGTATTTCGTTTCTGGTAGCTTCGTTTTTTTCTATTTTAACTTACATTGTTAGCATCAAGATCCACTTAGTTGTTGTTAGTTGCTACAACTGAGTTAGTTTACAGCTAATATCCTTTATGAAACATTGGTTTGCGGTCTGGTATACGAATAAGGCCCAACACAAATATACTTTCCAAATGCGGTAATACTGTTCAAAAGTTAAATTTCACTGTGTTTCTACTCTCATGCGTACGGGTTCAATGAGTTTTTTTATGAAAGTAATACATTAAAAATTTTTTTACATAAATACAAATTAATTTACCATATTGCTTCTAATATTTAATAAATCGTTATATCGATTTTAAAATTTAAGTAATAGTTAAGTAATCTAGTATGCACATTGCAATATTTGGTGTGTTGATTTTAAAATGATTTAGAGGACAATAAATATTGCTTCATGAAAGTATTATTAAATAATTCAAGCATGTTCTCTAGCTACTTCTACCTCTGCCTCATTCATACAGATCTAATACTATACGTATTATGTCTTTTTCATAGTGTTTGTAATAGTTAGTTACACTGGAGAGTTACAGTATGATAAAATTGTCAGATTATCATAACGTATGCATATGAATTAATCAAGCAATATGTATTACCGGGCAAATAAATGGGGCGAACCAGGCGGGCAACCGGATATGTGCCAAGCTCGTATACCGGAACTGACGTCACCGCTCAGCGTGGCGGTGATTAAGTGGTTCCTGTATATATTACACCCTCTTACACTTTACTCTCGTAAAACTTCATTACCATTATTTCATAGCATTGTCATGACGTGAACGATGACAAATGAATATTATTTGAACTTTGTGATGTTTCTTACTTATGGAAAAAAGACCGATTTACCGAGACTATTGACTATTGAATATTCATAATATTCGTTTCATAGGTGTAATAGAGAGAGAGAGAGAGAGAGAGAGAGAGAGAGAGAGAGAGAGAGAGAGAGAGAGAGAGAGAGAGAGAGAGAAAACACTATTTTACATATGCTGCCTTGGTTTTCGCATACAAATGTATGCAAATAAAAGTACAGTAAGATTAAAATACAATTCCATGAAAAGAGACCAATTTAATATATTACCTCTTAGTAGAGTAATAACGATTATACTCTATGGTAACATACTATTGATATTCAATCCGTATAGCCTTTTTCACTATTTATATTAACAATAGGCTCTAACAATGTATTTTCACAAACCATTTAACATACTATTCCTTTTTTAAACATTGAATATTGAATAAAAATAAATATGTTAAACATAGCCAATTTTTGCCGTCATTAATATGAATTTCGACTTATATTTATTTTAATCATACACTTTTTACAATAGTTCCGTTTTTCTAAAATGTTTTAAACTAAAATAAATGTAATGGTTTGGAATTTGCATACTTTCCTACCACTTTAAAGTATTAAGACTATCATAACATATTGTTTAAAAAAGCTAATTGTTTAAACTTAACATGGGTAATAAGAAGTTTGAAGATTTAAAAATCGATGTTAAGAAGCTATACATGCCAATATGAAATTTGAAAATATAAGGTTTTAAATTTGTTTATGTTCTGCTTGAACATTAATTATATTACATGACTAAATTTGAAATCAATATTAAGATCCTTAAGTATTCATAAATTCGTATTTACTACCAAAAGTTTAATTTGTAAATATATTTTTACTGAATTAAAATTATGTGGTTTAATATAGTTTAGTTTTGAACAAATATTTTATCTTATTTTTTCCAGTTCTGTGAAATTTAATTTTGAAAGACATTGTTGCATTCTGTGGTAGTAAGTATTAGAGAAACGACAGCTTTTAAAATTTTCCTAAAATTAGAGTGTAATGTGTTTTGTGCAAAAATGTGTATAGTCGAGATAATTTTACCAGCAAACATAGCACTTAAAACATATTGACAGTTATATTTATAACAAATAGATGTGACAGACAGAATAATAAATTTGTATATTGTATATGGATTATGAGTCAGTATATTTGGGAGAGTCATCATACATACACATCTCCAATATACGTTTTGATAAACGTGTTATTTCATCTATTACGGAAGATAAAAGTAAAAGAATACTCAAAACTAAGTTAAAAACATAAAACGGAACGAACCCAGTCAAATTGGAAGGATAAACTTTACTACACGTTCAAGGTCAATACAACAGTAAACATGGATTAGGATCAAGCCAATTTAGTTTTACGGTGGAAGAAATCTTCTCAAAGGAAATTTCTTCCCGTTTTTGGTTATAAACTCCTATAGCCTATAGCTGGAAATATCTTTGCTGCTAAATAGTTGCCTTGTAGTAATAATCCATTTTTACCGAAACACCTGTTTTGATGTTGAATGAGTAATACTATATTGTGAATTGAAATTAAAACAATCAAAATATTTTTATGTTTTTAGGTTACTCGGGTTGATATAATACCTTACAATTTTTAAAGTGTCAAAAGAGTTCCCTACCTAAAATTTAAGTAACTTCAAATTTGTTTACATTACATCACTCTAACACTCCGTACGATTAGGGATTACTTTTATCCAACAGTTCAAATGTAAAACCGAGGAATGCAATACTAAACCCAGGTATTGTGCTAAACCCTCGCAATAGTATTTTTTCAATAATCTGTTCAAGAGCCCTCAAATACAAATTTTAACATTAATCGCTATTAAAACTAGAAATGTTTTAACTAATTTTTGGCGATCCATTGCTGAATAATTTATTTCAAATACGTTGTTAATCTATTAAAATCGTTATGTGTGCGCACTACACATTGAATTAATTATTTCAAAACTAGTTATAATGGTAGAACCAGTTTCCTCACTATTCCTAACTATACTTATTCGTTTCAAGTAACAAAGAATAATAACACCAGATTTTTTTTTAAATTCATTGTTGGTGATGGTGAGTATATGTTATTTCTCGCCCTAGTAGTCGCGCACTGCAGTCCCGTACCGCACCGTGTGTTCTGTTTTGTACCTGGCTTTTGTGTTTGGTTTGATTTTTACATTTTGACTGCTTTTACAATTCTCTTTTTAGCTTTTTGTGTTTATTCCAGCCTTGTCTGGATTGCGCCTTTCTAGGTATTTTTCCTCACCTGAGACGGGATCAGATTCGAGATCCCGAAATTCACAACGTGAAACTTGTTTTTACTAATCAGTGATGGAAAATGTTCGCAATAATCTCTTAAATAACAAAACCAGAATAAAAATATATAAAATCTAGTTAAAACACATATAATCCACAGTTAAGGTAGGTAACATAAACTATACTATAGCATGTGCTTGTAAGAGTTACTTTTTATTCACAATTGGAGCAAATAAAACTGCGTAAAGAAGGTAAAATAAAACAATGTAAAAGATGCTTGAATACAACAATATTATTTAAACGATTATAATAGGAAGTGACTTTGGCTGACCTTGCAATACTAATACTGTAACCAATAATATACATAGAGATGATGAAGGATGAAAATGCGTAACAATAATGGTCAGGTATTATTTTTTAACAAAGTCTAGACTGATTGAAATATAAGGATGAATAACAAGATTGAGGCAAAATATTATAAAAATATATAATAGGTATAAAAGTTAAAAACCTTAGAACAGCTAAACCGTGTATATCTTTGTTAATTATACTCGCAATGCAAAATTCAATATTATAAGTTTAGTATAGCTACTAAATTGACAAACATTCTTTAAAATGTGAAGATCTAATACCGATTTAAAACTAGACATTAAAGTATTAGTTGTACATAGATACCAACAAATAATGATGTACGAAGTCACAATCACTGCAACAGTTAAGAAGAATAACTTGTATCACATCCATTTCATAATTCATCAACAAACTGCAAATATTTATGTACACATACGAATCGTAAAACACGTTAAAAACAAATTATGAAGGGTACATTCTTAAAACTAAAGCAGCATATTTCGATATGTTCGTGTAATCCTATTTCCATTTGCTATCTTACAAAAAGGATTAAGACAATTTATACATTACATTTCTATATTAAAATCTTATTATTCCCAAAAATTGTTATTGAAATAAGATTGTTTTATGAATATCAAACGATCTAAATAAAAGAGTATTTCGATGTTAAAGGTAAAAGAGCTCCGTAATTTAAAATACGAAATTCTCTCTTAGCCAAAGAAACTGTGACGTTTTCATTTCCTTCCGACATAAGCTTTAATGAGGGGTTTTGAGTAATAGAGTCATTAACTTGGATATCCTTTGAATTTAACGTCCTTGATGTTTCTATATGTCTATACATTTAAATGTAATAACTTATATTGAAATAGATAAATATGTTGCATAGTATTTCCAAACAGGTATTATAATTACAAAACTCTGGGAAAAGAGGGAAAATTAAAGTTCTACTAACACATTCTGTTTTCTTCGCAAATGGTAATAAATCGAGAAAAAACTGAAACTACAGTGTATATTTAACACATCAATACAAGACCACAGCAGTTATAATTAATTGAGCGTACATGTTCAGCGATGAAATAAGGCTTATATATGATTTAGCCATAAACATACTTGTTAAAGCTTCTACCATTTACAAACTTTCGCGCATTCTTTAAATATATACTGCTCCCTATGACCTTCCTATAATGTTACTGTGACATTTTTCTAGTTATATATAATGTAGCTTTAACTTTACTTTAACTAAAATATCTTAAACTAAGATAATCATAATACATATATAACTATTATATTGAATTGTATTTTACTGAGGATTAACATAAAAATAGGATATTTAGTCGGTGAAAATCTGGATAATGAACAACAGAGCAACTTTGCTATTCAGACCGGGGGCAGCTATGACTCGTGGAATATATTAATGCAATTTCTGTAGAGAATACTTAATAATACATAGTTGTGTTTTTTAATGGTAAAAAACATGTATTATATTTCCATGGTTAAAACTTCGTGCAGAATATATTTCACAGAATACTATGAACCCTCTTAAATATAATTAATAACAGCGAGAGAAAATTATACAATAATTCCAAATATAACTACTATTCGATTTTACTTAACTAATGTATATTTTATATCGTAATTCTAAACCTTATGAAAAAATAGTTCAGTTGCGTTTTTTATAAGATCGCTTACGTAAGTAATAACCACTTATGATATAATCTAAAAGAAATAAGAAAAAGGTAAACCGTCACGGATGATCATTTAATAGCTCTTACATTAATATTAATTTATTGAAGGGAAGCCATAACAAATAAAATTATTAGATTTTTTCTTTCTACACATTACCAAAGATCCATAAGAACGTCAGACCACCTCCAGGACATTACTAGTAACGGAAGCCCGACCGAAAGAATATCTGGCTATATTGACGATCAATTACAACCATTCGTAAAACACCTGCTTTCCTATATAAAGAACACTGATGATATTGTTAATAAACTTTGTGCAACTAATCAACCCTTGGGCCAAGGGCCCACGACTCTTGTTACTGTGGATGTCTCTTCCTTGTATACAAATATACCCCATAATGATGGCATTGAAGCTGTAAGAGAATTTTTAAACACTCGACCAGTTTAGGTCAAAGCCCTATAAAACGTTTTTACTAACTTTAGTAAAGTTCATCTTAAAAATGAATGCTTTCAAATTTAAATAAAAAATATACTTACAAGCAAATGGGATGGCCATGGGTACTTGCATGGCTCCAAGTTATGCTAATTTGTTCATGGGGACAGTTGAGAAGAATTTCCTGAATACACAAGACTATTTGCCTCTTCTATGGTATAGATTTATAGATGATTCTCGTATATTTGTCATATGGAAACATGGCCAAGAACACCTAAATGAATTTCTTGAATCCCTCAACAGTTTTTCATCGTTAAGTAATACTTGGAGTTACTCTACCAAATCTGTTACGTTTCTTGATGTGGATGTTTACTTAGATTCTGGATACATCAAAACAAAACTTTACTTGAAGGAGACCAACACAGTGCAATATTTAAATTACAAGAGCTGTCATCCTACTTATATAAAAAAATCGATATCAAAGAGCCTATCATTTAGAGCAAAGAAACTGTATAGTGAAAATTTAGACTTTGTGAATAACATGAATAGGTTGACGGTTTCCCTTCAAAGGTCTGGTTATCCTAAAATATTATCATCAAGAGACAGTTTAGCCAAACGAAGAACCAGCAAACTAACAGTTTTGTTGTAAATGAACCTAAATTAATCACTCAATTTTATCCAGGCCTACATAAAATAAACAAGTGATAAAAACGTCTTTTAACATCCTCCAGTCATTACAAGAGACAACAAAATTCTCAAAACCAGCTACAGTAATTTTAAAGAGGCCGCCCAACTTGAGGAATATGATGGTGAAGACAAATTTATCGGATAAATCTGTTGAGGGAATCGGAAAAACAGGTGAACACCATGCAAAAAACCACGGTGCAGTACTTGCAGAATAATGACAGAATCAAATAAATTATAAGGCTACAATTTAAAAGCCATCAAACAAGTTACAGAGGACAACAACAAGAATTACAAAATTACTATGGTTAATCTTCGTAAGTTTGAACTGGCCCACCAACTACTCTTACAAAACGGCACCCGTCTGGTTTAAGGGTGTTTGGCCGTTAGGCTAGTCTGGCGGTGAGGAGCAGTAGTTCTACAAGTCGCCACCGCGCACCGCTAGGAAGACAACTCGGGCAGTGCTGTGAGTGTGTGTGATCTGGCTGGGGGGAGAGAGGAGCGCGTTATCTAAGATAACTATAAAGTCCAATATTGGTTTACGTCTTGACCTGTATATTATTTTTATCTATAACCCATCTGTTTTTGTGAATTTCCCCTATAGGGAAGAAGTTATTACCGTAGGTGGCATGGTAAGACTTAAGCCAATGATAATTTGTTGCTTTGAGGTCCCCGGATGCCAAAAACACAATTTGTTCTATATATATATATATATACGTTACGTCGATACATTTTAAAAGAAATCCCCAATTTTTATTAAATTTAGCAAAAATGTGGAGAGTAACAAGTTCAAAAAACCAGATTGATCAGACTATGGGAAGGGGGTTTAACATTTTCCAAAAATCAGTTATTTGAACTTTTTACCCTAAAATTTAAAAAACACGTGATTTTGGTTCTAGCAATTTTATAGAGCTTAAAAAAAATAATTTAGTATCTTTAATCACTAAGCTAGGATAAGAGGTTGTGGATAAAAGTCAAAAAACGCGTCCATAAAATGTTCCATATTAATCTTATGGGAATAAGGTTTTTAGAATTCCCTCATAAAATTTTACTAAAAACTTCACATTTCTTTCTACCAATAGGTTTAGCTCTACAAAACAATCATTTTTGTATTTCAATTGTTGTTCTACGTCCAACCGTTGCAGAGATATCTAACGTGCTAAACACAGTACGTTGTCTAATATTATCCTTATGGAGAATCCTTATGGAATATATACAATTTTATATATCGATTATTTATGAATGTATATTGATGAAACTTGGTATGTGGCTTCAACTAGTTGTGGTATATTGATATTTGCACAACAACAAAAATGGTTTTTGTTGATATTCCCGGTAGCAGAAAACCTGCATACTCGGCCCCCATACTATTCATATGGAGAATAAGTAAAATTGTATATCTCCCTTAGTTATGAACCTAAATTAATACAACTTGGTGTTTAGCTTTACTGGTTGATAATTTAAAAAAATACACATTACTTATCTTCCTCGGTGCAGCAACCCTGTTTTCTCAGCCATAATGTTATTCTTATGGAGAATAAATAAAATGTTATATATCACTTATTAATGAATGTATTTTTGTGAACCTGAGTAGCTTTAGGTAGTAGTGAGACCCATATATATATGCATTGTAAATTTGCTGAGTACGCAGGTTTGCTGCGACGGGGTTATTATATTGCATATGATTTTTATTATATGTTTATATTTTGTTGTTAAGCTATTTTATTTAGTTTTTTATACAATTACGTACATATTTATACACCTTTTTTATAATTATCTGACGAAATTCACTAAATTAACGAAAATTAATAAAGATTTTCAAATTTGAATCTAAAGAGACCATTTCTAATATATATTGTTAACCCGATAACGTGAGTAAAAAACATCTGATTTAGATTAAATTTGGCAAAACATTTAAAGCAACATTTATGACTTTAAGTTCGAAAACCAGAAAGATCGGACCATAGTTAAAGGGGTTTATGGGATTTCAAAATTTTCAAAAAAAACGGTTTTTTTTGTATTTTTCACCCTAACATTTTTAAATCACTCAATTTTAGTTTTGACCATTTTATAGAGCTTAGAAAAAAATAATATGGTATTTTTAATCATTAACCTAGGTTAAGTGGTTGCAGAGAAAATCCAAAAATCGAGTTAATGAAATCTCCCATGTTAATTTTATGGGAAAAAGGTGTTTAGCTTTCCTTTAGTTAATATTACTGTAACATTCACATTTGCTTCTACCAATACTTCAGCTCTAAAAAAGAATCATTTTGGTGGTTAAATTGTTATTCTACGTCCAACCGTTGCAGAGACATTCAAAGTGCTAAACACAGTACGTTGTCCAATGTTATTTTTATGGAGAATAATTAAAATTTGATATCTTGATTATTTTTGAATGTATATTTATGAAACTTGGCATGTGGCTTCACCTAGTACTGTTATTATTTGCACAGAAAAATAATGTTTTGCCTACTGTCCCCGTAGCAGCAAACCCGCATACTCAGCCCTAATGTTATTCTTATGGAGAGTAAGTAATGGTTTACATCTCCCTTAATTATGATCATAAATTAATAAAACTTCGTATGTAGCTTCACCCGGTTAATTTATATTAATAATTGTATAAAAACACATTCCTTATATTTCTTTTTGCAGCAAACCTGCGTACTTACCCTTCAATGTTACTCTTAAATAAAATGCTATATGTCACTTATTTATTCATGCACTTTTATTAAACTTGGTGAGTGGCTTTATGTGGTAGTGAGAAACAGACGTGCATTGGAAATTCGCTGAGTATGCAGGTTTGCTGCGACGGGGTTGTTATTGAATTATATTAAATTATAAATTTATTTTATAAAACTTTACGTTGTGAAATTCTGTCTTGTTTTTGATAGAATTTTACATTATGAACCTTGACGTTGTGCAACGGCCTCATTCAGTTAGTTGGTTGCTAAAGGGACACGAAGCATCCTCTAGCTGTGTTTCGTTGGTTGTTATATTTACGAATATATTTGCAGTTTTGAGGGAAACAGCTGAGTAGGGCGATTTAAATTTCACTACGGTAGTTAATACATTTAAACTATGTGGTTTTACGTTATTAATAACAATAAGCAAAACTACGATCATGCTTATGTTTTAATATTACTGAACATATTGTATTGTACAGTTGGTTAATTTACACATTTACTTAAACACTTGATTAGCTGTAATTTTTTAGCGTTGGTGGGTTGGGTGGAAACACTGAGCTCTAACTAAATATTGGATACGACACGCATAAAGGAAACCGCGTGCCGCAGCCATTTCATCGTCATGATAATAAACATGCCAGTAGGGTATATTGGACATTCCTGGCTCAGGAGGGACAGGAGGGACGCCCCCCCCCCGAGCCCCCCCCCCTCGCGAATTTTTTTTTTTGCGAATTTTTTTTTTTTTTTTTTTTGCGAATATTAACCTAACCTAACCTAACCTAACCTAACCTAACCTAACCTAACCTAACCTAACCTAACCTAACCTAACCTAACCTAACCTAACCTAACCTAACCTAACCTAACCTAACCTAACCTAACCTAACCTAACCTAACCTAACCTAACCCATCCTAACCTAACCTAACCTCGGATCAGATTTCTGATTGCAGATTCTTGTTCGTCTAGTCGAGCCGAGAAATTTGCATACCCACAAAGTACATTTGGACGATGTAGGGGGGGGCTATCTCGGTTACCATAAGTCGGATTTGAATTCTGATTGCAGATTCTTGTTCGTCTAGTCAAGCCGAGAAATTTGCATACCCACAAAGTACATTTGGACGATGTAGGGGGGGGGGGCTATATCACTTACCATAAGTCGGATTTGAATTCTGATTGCAGATTCTAGTTCGTCTAGTCAAGCCGAGAAATTTGCATACCCACAAAGTACATTTGGACGATGTAGGGGGGGGGCTATATCGCTTACCATAAGTCGGATTTGAATTCTGATTGCAGATTCTTATTCGTCTAGTCGAGCCGAGTCATTTGAGTACCCACATCGTACACTTTGGATGATGTTTACAAAAAAGGGGCCCGCACCACACTTTTGACCTTTTTTTTTTTTTGCATTTTTGGAATCTCCTCGTCAAGCCGAGTATTCTCAGTACCCACATGACATACTTTGGATAATTAATACAAGAGTTGAACAGGGTAACGCTACAACCAACAGAGCTAGCCCATCAGCGCTTGCGATCAATTGAACTAACAGTGAATGCAAATTTTAAGGAGAATATAATTGCAATGCTTTGAACATATACTGCAAAGGGGGGTGTATCGATACACCCCCCTTCAAGTACTCTGCACCGAGGCAGCTGTTCGCACAACCGACTGACGCGTCCAGTCTACTGTCTGGGAATGCGGATGTTGTAATTTGACACCTCGACTGGAGGGTGCAGGTGTTCACACAAAAAACCGACAAGTCGAGACCTGTCTGGGAATGCGGATGCTGTAATTTGATACCCCGACGGGAGGGCGACGCGACCCTTCCAGGAACCCATTATAGTCCGCCCGTATCGAGTTCCATTAGAGCAGGGTGGTCTTTACCCCAGACAGCGGTTGAGAGTTTTTGCCCCGACCTTCTCCGGAATCCATTAGTGGGGATAGTCACCCACATCACCAGCCCTCCCTCAGTTCAGTTCGAGAGTTCAGTGCGTGAAGACGTGTTAGTCCGATCCTGTTCCGTTCTACGCGATTTGTGTTAGTTGCTGATTATCATCATTTGCGATTTGCGATTTGCGTAAAGCACCTTTGAACTATTTAAAACGTACGTGTTGTGCTGTATTGTTTGTGATTATCAAAACTTATAATCCATATTAAAGATGAACGCCACTCACGTTTGTACCATTTGTGGTTGTATTTTCGTGCGTAGAAACAATTTGGTGCAACACCACATCAGATTCCACGGCTTGAGACCACAACTACCACCACCAACACCAACGCAGCAAGGTACGTTTTTTGCGTTGCATTATTGTTTTAATCATACCTAAATGTTAGTAATATAGGAATACGTTATGCAATATAACCGCAGAGTGATAAAATAATTTTTATTTAACAGCTTTAACTATTTAGCACGAATAGAGAACTCTGTTTTTTAAATTTAAAATTACATGACTATATCAATATAATTTAATGTTAATAACTTATGTTATTGCTCGCCCCATCAAGTCAAGTCATCAGAGTACCCACATTACAAACTTTAAAAAACAAATTTAACCCCCCCCCCGAGAAAGGCCCAAAGGGGGGGGGGGGGCACTGAGAATTTGAAAGTACTCTAAACAAAGGTAGGTGTTAAACATACTTCACAATCTAATCGTTTTGTGCGTTTGCAGATGGAGTAGCTGCATGTCGGCTTTGTCGAGCCACATTCGTAGACCGGGGAGCTTTAGAGCGTCACATGGAAGTGAACCACCGAGTCATTCCACCCCGGCAGGTGATTGATGCTCCGCAGACGACTGCCTATGTCAATCAACACTCCGTTGAAGGTGAGAATCCACATTAAAATAACTTTTTCCCCTTGAAACTAATTACCTTTTTTATAATTATTTAACTAGGTACATGAAGAAGAATGAGACCGTGACAACTGGTGTACTATTGATTTAATTGCTAGGGGGGAGATTTTCGCTCCCCCTAACACATAATGGGTTAGGGGGAGATTTTCGCTCCCCCATACGTCAGGAATTGTTGAAGACTGGAACAAGAATGAGACCGTGACAACTGGTGTACTATTGATTTAATTGCTAGGGGGAGATTTTCGCTCCCCCTAAAACATAATGCTTCTTTAGGGTTGGCGCAGCTCATTATTGCAGCTACATCCTTAGCCTTGAACCCCGAATCATGAATGTAGACAAACAGTACAGAAGATTACATTCCCTGTTTGAAACTTGATATTTTTAATTAACAAACTTAACTTTGAAATGTGATTCTCGAGAGAGGGGAATTTGTATCTTTAGTTATCCTAATCTGTTTTTTATTTTTATTTTCAGATGAAGGACCGGGTCCTGGCCACCACACATGCCATGAATGCGGTCGCCGTTTCCGTCGTGAAATACACCTGCGTCGACATGTGGATTCGGTACACAGCAGAGTCCGCAGGTTCATATGCGGCACATGCGGCGTCGAATTCAAGAGGGAAGACAACCTTCGTCGCCACACCAATCAATTTCACGGCAATGGTCAAGAACGAAGATTCCCTTGCGCATACTGCGGTCAGGAGTTCAACCAGCTGTTCAACAAGGACCATCATGAGCGGATCTCTTGCCCGATCATGAAGGACCTGATCCGGAACCGAGTGGCTATGATACAGGACGAACCCCAGCCAGGTCCGAGCACGGAGCCACAACCCGGTACGAGCACACACCAACAACCCGATGATGTTGAGATGACTGGAGCAGGACAGTCAAGCCCCGTATTCTCACTCATTCAACGGGGTTTCCGCAACCGCCTCCTAACCTACCGTCTGCAGCGACCGATGGAGAATCTCGTCACAATCGGAGAAGTGATGGCGCTGTTGATTGTGAGCCTTACGGAGTTGCTTGAGAACACCTTGGCGAAACACCGCAGCATTAAGGTCAACTTGAAGCTGGATTGTGAATTCCAAAATGTGCACAACAACACCTGCCTGCGCAACTTCAAGACGAAGATGACTCCGCTGACGGTGACCTCGGACCTGAACCAGTACATCACAGCAGCTTTTGCGAAGCTTATCGGAGAGAAGGCTGAGTGTGATCATATCGGCTCCGGGTGGACATACCTTCGCGTTCGTGATTTGGAGGTCGGCATCAACGAATACACTCCTCTAGGTGAAGATGGTCGAGCTTGGCTCCCACTGCCTACGTCTCTGGAGAACACCAAAGCAGTCGTCAACGTATCGAACGCCGATGAGCGGTGTTTTATGTATGCGGTCCTGGGAAAGTTTGTTCAAGAGAACCCCGATAGACCGGCAATGTACACCGACGATATCATCGCCCGATACGATTGGACCGGCCTTCAATTCCCCGTTGCTCTGAAGAGTATCAAGACGTTTGAGCGGACAAACAACATCAGTATCAACGTCTATGGTATTGATCACACGTGCGTGGGTCAGAAACCTGACGGACGACCAAAGTACCAGGACACCGTCTTCCCCTTGAAGATTTGTAGGCAGGAGCGTGAAGACCATTGCGACCTTTTGTACGTGACAACGGACGGTGATAGTCACTACGCCTACATCAAGGACCTTGGTCGACTGATCCGTCCCCAGCTTACAGCACATATGGGCAGCATATTCATCTGTAAGCGGTGCTTCGCGCACTTTGACAACCGTCCGAACAAGCTCGGTCTGACGGGTGCACAGCGTCTGGAGGAGCATAAGCGATACTGCTCCGCTTCGGCCCCTATTCGCATGGATACGCCGAAAAAGACAGAAATCAAATTCAGCCATCCAGAGTTCACCCGACGCGAGCGTTTCACCATTTACGCGGACTTTGAGTGTGCTCTACTGCCGACCGCGGATATGGATGAACAAGTGGATGAACCGCACGGAGGAGTAGCCACCCACATTCACATCCCATACGCCTTTGCGTACCAGATCATCGACTCGTACGGACTTGAGGAGTTTGAGCCTCGAGTCTACTTCGGGGATGATGCGTCAAAGACATTTATGGAGATGTTGAAAACTGATGTTGAGCGATTGTGGAACTTCCTGTACGAAGCAAGAAATCTGCGCCCTGTCCTGACCCCAGCCGAAACGATGCAGTACAACTCGACAGCGTATTGCTACCTCTGCGGATCGGCATTTTCAAGCGAAGACCCAAAGGTTCGTGATCACAACCACGCGCCGCCCTACGAGGTCCGTGGCGCTGCGCACAGATCATGTAACCTACGCTACAGGGAGCAGCGAGTAGTCAACTGCTACTTCCACAACCTCTCCAACTACGACGCTCACTTCATAGTGCGGGAGTTGGCGGTCGACCCCGGTGATGTTGAGGTGTTGGCGCACACGGAAGAGCGGTACATCGCTTTTACGAAGCGGTTCCTGTTCGACCGAGCGGCGGCACCGGTTGGGATGCAAGGGCGTGGAAAAAGACAGCCAGGATTCAGAGTCAGGTTCCTAGACACCTACAGGCTCCTGGCTTTGAGCCTCGCCAGCCTCGCAGCCGCACTTCCACCAGCTCAACTCTTGGAGACGAGGAAGAGATTCCCCGAAGACCACCTCTTCGATCTAGTCCGTAGGAAAGGCGTGTTCCCGTACAACTTTGTAACGTCGAACGCCGTGTTGGAAGATACTACGGAACTGCCTCTGCAGCGAGATTTTCACAACGACCTTACCCTGGAGGACATAACGGATGCAGACTACGAGCATGCTCGCAACGTGTGGGAAACCTTCGGTTGTAGGAACCTCAAGGACTACGCTGAGAAGTACCTGCGCTGTGACATTGCGCTGTTGACTGACGTCTTTGAACGCTTCAGGGACACGTCGATGGCTGAATACGAACTAGACCCTGCGCACTACTACACCCTACCGTCATACGCCTGGGATGTCATGTTAAGGACCTGTCGAGTGGAGCTTGATACGATACAGGACTTTGATATGTACCTCTTCTTCGAGCAAGGCATCAGAGGAGGTATTTCCCAGGCGATCACCAGACACGCCAAGGCCAACCATGATGGATGTCGCCCTGAAGATCGACGACCTGAAGAGCCAACGAATCACCTGCTATACTTGGACGCCAACAACCTTTACGGTTGGGCCATGTCCCAGTGTCTTCCACAGGGGCACTTCCAATGGCTCAGCCGCGAGGAGATCGCGTCCCTGGACTTTGCAGCGTTGGACCCCGAAGGACCCACCGGCTATGTCTTGGAAGTTGACCTTCGCTACCCCGCCCACCTGCACGACCTTCACAAGGATCTCCCCTACTGCTGCGAGACCAAACGTCCGCCAGGAGGGAAATTCAAGAAGCTCGTTACGACTCTGGATGACAAGAAGAACTACATCTGTCATTACAGAATCCTGCAGCAGGCGCTGGAAAACGGACTGGAGCTTGCGAACGTGCATCGCGTCATCTCGTTCCGTCAGTCTCGGTGGTTAGAGAGCTACATCCTAATGAACACCGAACTGAGGAAGAAGGCCACGACCAAGTTTGAACAAGACTTTTTTAAGCTTATGAACAATGCGGTCTTTGGCAAGACGATCGAGAATGTTCGCAAGCGAATGAACGCTAAACTGGTGTGTACGCCGGAGATGTTCAGGAAGTACGTAGCCAAGTCAAACTTCCTGGACCGAACCTACTTCAACGATGACGTCGCCATTGTACACATGTCGAAAGTCAATATCGTCCTGGACAAACCGCTCTACGTCGGAATGTGTGTCCTCGATCTGAGCAAGTGGCTCATGTACGACTTCCTTCGAAAGATGAAGAACCGCTACGGCGACCGTCTGAAGGTTGACTACATGGACACTGACAGCTTCGTGTTCGACATCCAGACTGAAGATGTTTATAAGGACATGATGGAGCATCTGGACGATTTCGACACCAGTGCGTACCCCCGAAACCATCCATGCTACAGCCCCATAAACGCCAAAGTCATCGGAAAGTTCAAGGATGAAGCGAACGGTCTTCCGCTGCTCGAGTACCTCGGTCTCCGCTCGAAACTATACTTCATGGATATAGTCGAGTTCGAGGAGAGGACTGAAGATGACAAGTTGCAGGTCATGACGGTGAAGCGCGCCAAGGGAGTCGCTAGAGGTGTTGTAAAACACAATCTAACCTCTGACGACTATCGGGAATGCCTCTTCAACGGCGTGTTGAAGAGAACCATCAACACCAGGTTCCAGTCCCGAAACCACCGCGTCTTCACAGTTCAAGTCGACAAGCTATCCTTGAGCTGTAACGATGACAAACGCTACATCCTTCCGGACGGTGTAAATACACTGCCTTGGGGGCATGTTGACGTTCCACCTCAGCCCGAAGACATCCCTCAAGACGATGAAGAGGCGGAGGATGAGGAGCGTTGAGTGGTTGTGTCATATTACCAAAGACCCTGACTTGACTTGTAAATTTCCGATTTTGCTAAATCTAGTCATTAGTTTGTATCGAGTCTCGTAAAACTTAGAAATGTGCTCCTTTTTTCTAGTCGTTAGTTTGTGTCGAGTCTCGTTTTTGCTAGCCAAACACAAATGTTTAGGAGCACATACTCGATGTAAAATATATATATATAAGGTGTGTAAATAAATAGCCAAATTGTTCGTATATACATTTGTCTTTTTTTTTCTCCCCTCACATAGTCTTAAGATACTAAAGTAAAAAAAAATTATTCAGGAATATGTTAATTCATATAAACCAGGTTCAGATATGAATGTTACTTTACAATCATTGTATGATAGGTCTGTCCCAATTTTGGGCAGACCTATAATTGTACGTTAGGTCTACCCCAAAAGCGGGATAGACCTATGAGACCTCAGGTGGTTGACAACTGTTGTTCAATTGATTTAATTACCAGGGGGGAGATTTTCGCTCCCCCTAACACATAATGGCTTAGGGGGGAGATTTTCGCTCCCCCATACTACAGGAATTGTTGAAGACTAGAATGCACCTGCTAATGTCATTGTATGATTGATCTGCCCCACTGTGGGGTAAAGGAGGCGAGGATGGTAAATAATAAGAATGTTTCTTTTTTTATTCTGAGTACACAACTAGTTTATTGAGAAAAATGCAAAATTTCAAAACTCAATTGGTATACATTTGTGCAAAGAGTCTTCTGATCAGTGCATCGTTGGGGCCGACAGGAGAGTGTTCAAAGAGCTGCACAAAGTCCTTCATCTTCATGCCGTAGTGGGTGCGGCAGTACAGGAATACAAGGCAGTATTGACCGCAGACCAGAGTGTTATCACTTTGAAGGCGATGCTCGTTGTACAGGTAGCGACGAGCGTTGCGTCTCAGGAATCCTTGGTAGAATTGAAGATGTGGCGGTTGACCGTAGCTGTCAAAGAATTCAATTATTCCTCCTCCTTTGTTAAGGTAGAAAGCGACCCAGTGAGTGCCGTCTTCATTGTGTGGATCAGTGTTCACAATCATAGCAGTAGATGGTGAAATATAATGGGGCAATTGATCCGCAGCGTAGACACCAACATTCTGTACGGGCAGTTTAGCCATACACTTTTGTATCTCTAAGGTATTCATTCTACTGTGTCGACGCCACAGTCAGTAGTAGGAGTAGTAGTACTAGTAGCAAAACAAAAGCAGGAACTGGTATCACTCTCACCTTCGTCAGCGTAATCATCAGCGTCAGCGATATTTGTACTTAGATGTAACCAACTGCGTAATGTGATGCAATTGGCTAGAGCGCATCGTGTGTGAGCTGTTCTGTGGTGGCGACATCGCACTGCGTTTGTTGATAGTAGACTGTTGATTGACGATAGTGATCCGCAGCCAATATCGTTGATATCCATGACATTAGTAGTACAGTGATCCGTGATGAAATTGTATCGTACAAACTCTTTTTTCTCAGCACCTTTGACGTAGACAATCGGTCGTTTGGCGATGCATGCACGTAACTTTTCCTCTAGCACATGATACCAGATATCACCTTGGTCCCATTCCAATCCGTGACAGTGTTTTGTGAGCCAATAGCTTTCACGCAGTTTCTCTTGTGATAGGAAATCTCGACTGAATGGTGATTTGGCGATATGATGCATTAGCAGTGTTCCACTGACCAATTCCAAGACACACACTTCCTTTAGAATGTAGTCATTTGCGTTGTCCTTGAAACATTGAAAATCTACAATAATTGGAGATGCGGAATTTTTACGCGGTACTCTGCATAAACGATCCATCTTGTGCGAATGTTGGTTGTAGACTGAGGAGGAGGAGGACGATGACGCCGCTGCCGACGATCTAACCGCCAAAGTCCACAGACACGTTGCGATGACGATCGATTTCGATGACGTTGTCAAACTCTGCGTATACCAGACAGTTGACAGTCTCTGTGAGCCCCGTGTCGAAAGCAATCTCCATACGCACACTGCCGTTGCGCACTAGGTTCCAATGAGTCGTATCGCTTGCTGACATATCAGGTGTTAGATCGAATGCCATCAGACAGTATCCATCGTCGTAATCATCTCTATTTATGAGATTACCAGCATCGCTAAAGTGTATGCCGGAGCCTGAAAACAGACTGTGATACGCCATCACGTATTTTCCCTTGCCGGTTTCGTAGTGTGGTTGCAGCGGTTTGGACGGCACTTGTTCACCGTCCACGTACAGCGAGAAGTAGTTGGTTTTGAAATTTTGAAAGTTAAATGGATTCTTTTTTAAATCGCCATTATAAGCGGCGTTGGTGACCAGTCCGACAATGATTCGTTTCGGCACTTGACCTAGAAACACATTGTCCAAAGTTTTGCTCCTCACTCCAAACGGCAGTGTGAATGTTTTCAATTCCACTCTGGTGATTGGGTATTTAGCTGTGCCGGTCTGAAGCGTCTTGCTGTGCGCCAACAGTACAGTGGGGCTAACTTTACACCTTCGTATCCAGAGATTCGCATCAACAATGTGCACCTTGTAGTCACCATCATCCGACATAATGGAGAAGGAATCTTTTGATCGGATCAGTTTAAAACGCAGTTCCACACCGTTCAACAGGAACTTGTTCTGATTACACATGTCCACATGTAGGCGACCGAGCATATCGATTTCACGACTTTTATTTGTCATTTTTCGTCTCGCCTTTAGTCCATCGTTATCGTCCAGAGTATTGTCCATATAGCCGGCATCGTCCGCGTTCCACAATCCACATGTTAAATGTGATTTCCTAGCATCATAGCCGTAATTCAGCAATGTTTCAATATACGCTCGATATGCATAAGTGTTGTTTTGTGGTGTGACCAGTTTCTGATTCATACTCATATCGACTTGACTGAATAACGTGTGCAGCCAATTGTTGACTGGGCCAATTTTGTTCGATTCATCGGCATCTGCGATTGCCGCTCCCGTCGACTTGACAATAGACGCTGTAACTTCCAACATTGTTTGCGAAAGATCGGTGTATTCTTCGCCGTTTCCGGGCACAACAAACTCGATGGGCGAATCATCAGTCAGTGTGGAGATTGGTTTGTACTGAATCCATTTGCCGCTCTCGATACTGGTCTGCGTAGGCGGTAGGGAGAATAAGTCCAATTCCGTCTTGACGCATTCACACGACTTTTGATGTAGAAACGACATTGCTAGCGTGTGTGTTAATTGAATATATCACGTACGGAAGTTCTCCTCACTGCTTTCCTCGTCTTCCTCGTCTTCTTCCTAACTGACCTTCTCTTCTTGCTGCTGCTCTTGGATGACGACGCCGACCTTCCTCGAAGGAGTTTCGTCAAAGACTGCGGTGTGACACGACGGCCGCCGAACATGGCGCGCTTCGCGTTCCTCTTACGCGAGAGTCTCGCGTTAGTCTTTCGCGCAGGAGTAGCGCGTCGGTGTTTCGCGATATTCTTTCGCGTTACGCGACGGTGTTTCGCGCGAGAGCCACCGCCGCCACTTAGCACACGTTGAAGTTTGCCGTCCGCCCTGCGTTTTAGCGAGTCTGTAAACTGGCTGAAATGATCTCTAGCGGCTTCTTTGGGATCCCGCTGGTGCATGGCCATGTCGCCCAAGAATCCAACACCGGATTTCAACGCCTCTTTGGCCACAGCAGAGGCTCCCGACTTGAGTAGCGGTGTGATGGTGCGGAACATACCGCCTAGGAAACTTCCAATTCCATGTCCGCGCTGGTAGGGTGCACCGCGAAATACCCTATCGATACTGCCGCCGGTCTGCTGCAACTGTTGGCGACGGTAGTAAGCCAAGTAGGGATCGTTTGTATTCATAATTGCTGAGCTACTCTTTTGAAATGAAGCTTCACGTACGACGTCCCAAAGAGGAATGACGCTTTTTTACTAGCGTGATCCCTTAGGTCAATATCGATCGTTTCAAATGTTCCTTTCATAACTGGCGCATAATGAGGACTGATGAAATGCACAGTCTTATGCGCGCCGTGTGTGTAGTTATCTCTGTCAATGTTGATAATCTTCAAAAGTGGCGCTGTAGTGTCGCCAATCAGCTGCGGTTCAATCAGATCACAATACACGTACAAGTGTGTCGGCAGTCCCATAGTCAGATTTGGTGGCCATATCGCTGTGAGGTCATTTGTCAAAACGTTCTCGTACGGATCGAAACCCAACTGGAGAGACAGCGCTTCGGTGAAATGCACTTTGCTTATACCGTCCACCATTGTCGTGATCTTGACTCTGTCCTGCTCTTTGTCATACTCAAAGTACAAGTACTGGGTTACATCCTTCGCTTTATTAATCATTTTCAATAAATCGGTTATGTTCTTGTAATAACCGGGTTTCATCTTTAGCATAATGTGCTCGACGCTGAGTGTGACGGGTATACTCGGCAGAACGAGTTTATAGTCGAGCCAAATACACGATTCCTCGTCCACAGTCATAAAGGAACATGGATAATGCGCTTCGACCAAAGCCATCTCCCACTCGCCATCGCCTTCTAATCGAATTTGTCTCGGCAGATGTGTAGTGTACTTGGACACTGTGTTTTTTGGAAAATAATCCTTTGAGCTGTTGCTGGGCAATGTCAAATAGAACTGGTTGCTATTAGGCATTTTGCAAATCTTGCGCTCCTACCCAAGAATTGAACTCGTCTCCGTAACCTGCCCACTTGACGAAATAACGCTTACTGCGACCACGACCCTTAGCGTCTAGTATTCCAGCAATCTTGAACAGATGGTCGTTGTATATTGTCACTTTTTGTAATTCGTATTCGTAAAACTGACCAGTCACTTGTTCACCGTTGAGATCCGACAAAGTGTACATTGGCAGAGGCATCAATGTGTTTACACGACGCACCACAAACACTTCTTTACTCCAATTAGTCTCGTAACCTTTTGCGAATGTACCCTTCTCCTTAGATATGCGCACTGTGGTGCCAACTGTCAGTTTTGCCTTAACACGACGCGGTATCTTACCGAACATGCGACGCCATACCTGATGCAATATTCGCTTATTGTCAACAGTCACATCGACTGGTCGTATTCTGTTGCCTAGACTCTTGTGAGCGCTGTTGTTGTATGCACTAACCAGTTTGTCCAACGCATCTACGTAACGATATGTGTTTTTGTAAGTCAAATATCGCCACATGCGTGTTTTCAAAGTGCGATTCACGCGTTCCACTACGGCCGCTTTAACATCTGGGTTTTGTGTAGTGACATAGATGATTCCGTATTGTTTGAATAACCTTTTCGTCTTGGCACCGGTGAATTCAGTACCTTTGTCAGTTTGTAAACAGCGAGGTGTGTCGGTCGCTTCGGCAAATATCTCCTCGAAAGCGTTGGCCACTTCAGCTCCTTCTTTCCGCCTCAACGTTCGCACATACAGGTGTTTGCTAAACACGTCTATTACAGTCAGTAGGTAGTTGACGCCGTCGTTGTGTTTACTAAGACCACGCATATCGTTCAAGTCCGCTTGCCACAATTCAAATGGACCATACACTATGTAAGGATTGCGCGGGAAACGCTTGCGTGCTGGTTTGTGCAATGTGTAAGTGTCCTGTGTTTGTAACCATTCAATCACTTTGCGTTTTGAAACTGGTTTTGCAGCTCGCGCTAAAGGAGCTACACCGCCATACGACGAAGGTTCGATGGGATTGTAATACAAACGCTCCATAATACTGAAAACCTATCCTGTGTACGTTTCCCACTTGTCCAAATTTGACGACGGCTTGTTTCTAGTTAGAAGATCAAACTGCCCTGTCGGTGTAGATGTTACACGTTTTCCTCTTGCCGATCGAAGCCGATTTACTAGCGGTGTTCTCAGTATTGATTCAGTTGATGTGTCTTCCACGTCATCGTCTGATCCTTCTCCTCCTGTGAATGATGATCGATATTCGGCATTTATTTCCTTTAGTGCTCTTAGATTATTCATATAGTCCTTTGGCACGTTCATCGCTTTCAATGCGTTGAGCACTTCCCGCCATCCTGGCGGTATGTAATCACGCATACGCACCTTTACTATGCAATTTAAGATATCCACTAGATTTGAGTCTGGGATTTTTACACCGTTGATGTACACTGAATAGCCACTGTCCCAACTGATTAAGCTGCCGTCACGTTTCATGAAACGTAAAAGATTGCGGGCATCAGATCTGTAAGTTTTGGAAAACGTTTCCACAATCTCTTCCACTGGACCAACTTCCGCAGCGGGGTGCGATCGTTGACTATGTTCAAGCCCACCCGTCTCCACGATTGGTATGCTAATCGGTTGGCGTCTATTCTCTGCAATATGCAAGAAGCGATGTAACGCTTGTTTGTACAATTTCCACTTTTCACTATCGTCCATACGTTTGTTATTCAATATTTGTTGCATCTCCGCGTCGAGGCTGTTTTCACTGGATAGATTAGTCGGTCTGTTATCCGTAGCATTTGATTGCAGTCGATCAATCAACTCTTGCGGCACAACTACCATCTTCTTCGCATGTTCCATTTTTGTGCTAATGGCTAGCTACTTTTCTAAAGTGTAACTTCACGCACGACGTTCCAAAGTGGAATGGCAAATGATTACCAATGTTATCTCTTAAGTCAATTTCCACACTGTCAAAAGATCTATTCATAACAGGCACATAGTGCGGATCGATGAATGATGTTGATTTATGCAATCCGTATACATAAGTAGACGTGGATATATTGACAATTTTCAATAACGGTGCGACTGTATCGCCGACCATCTGCGGCTCGACTAAATCACAATACACGTACATGTGTGACGGTAAGCCAAGACGAATGTTGGGCGAACGGATGCTTTTGTTAACTGCATCACCTTCCAGCGTCAATTCATTCGGATCGAACCCCAATTGAAGCGCTAACGTTGGACTTAATGTAATTTTTCCAACATCAGTTCCCATCGATACTTCAATGAATTTGTTGTATGAGTTTTCAACGGTGAACTTTACACCAAAAGTAATCGCTAGTTCTTGTGAATTGATATGATCACACAATTCTTGAATATTTGCGTAATCACCAGTCTTCAATTTAATTCTGTGGTTTTGTTTTGGAGTAGCAGACACTACCGGCGTTACATCGGCAGTGCTGTCCATAACCCGCGCCAACGCTTCTATGTTCACTTTTGCTTCCTCTTGCGGTTGTATGCAAATGTCAATTGTTTCGTCATTACCGACAGATAGAAATGTCATTGGATAGTGCGCTTCCACAAGTGCAATTTCCCAGTCGCCAGCGTCCAGTTGAATAGCTCTCGGCAAATGTGTTATATAATTTGCAACTGTGTTTTTCGGATAATACTGCATCGAACTGTTGCTGGGCAGTGTCAAATAGAACTGATTGTTGATGCCAGTCATTTTTATCTACTCAGTGCTGCTTGTAGTACTGCGCTCAAAAGTAATGGTATAAAGATTCCACCGCCTTTTTGTATGAGATACTTTCGTTTCTTTGACCAGCCTTCGCCGCGTTTCACCAATCGACGTAGCGTCGCCTTGTGTTTGCTTAGCTGACTTTTACTCTTCTTCGCCAGAGGAACGTTACCTCGCAACACGTTGTATGCGCACTCACACACTGAGCGAATGCGGCTCTTGTCACACACCTTTAACAGTGCCTTCCGCTCCTTGGGTGTTGCGTGTATGAAAGCCGTAAGCAGAGCTGCGTCCTTCCGCAAGCACGACATGATTACTACTGATGGCGAAATTACCTTTTCTTTGGCAAGTACACATAGTTGGTAGAATCGTCTGGAAATATGCAACTTCGTATTCGCATATTCTCGTCTGTTGATTGTTTCAAGTCTATCAGTAGGTAGCCGTGTGGATTCCTCGTAGCGTCAGCGTACGCCTCCTCGATGAATTTCGGGCTGTCTGGATATATTTGTCTGGCCAAGTACCTAATCTGAACTCTATCTCTAGGATTCTTAAAACACACAATGTAATGCGCATTCAGTGAGATGTCCCTCTGCCCACGTCCTTGATGAAACAAATTTTGTGTAATGAAAAACACACTAATGTTGCGATGATGGCAACCTTTTGTGAAAAGATCCACGACACGGTTGTCGGCCTCACGCATCATATCGTCTATAATCACAAGTATCGGCTCGTTACCAGAAAAATCCTCCAAGTTTGGTAGACCTTCTACGTGGTTAATGGTGACATTTTTCGAGTCACCACCACCACCATCACCACCACCACTACCATAATGCCAGTTTATACTGGTAAATGGCGTGTCACACATTTCTGTAATGTGTTTTATAAACTTTGACACAAACTGTGACTTGCCACAACCCGAAGGTCCCGCCACAATGGCTGAGAACGGATGTTTCCACATCAAGCCCATGATTACTACTGAGCTACTAAACACCTCACAGTTACCATACTCACACTCTTAAACTTACTACCAAAGGACATTTTTGGGGTTAAGTGAAATAAATAACACAGTGGTTATGTTCTGAACGTGACTATAAGTATTGACTACGAAAACTAATTTACAAAGGTATTAACAAAATCTTCAAGTCTTGCTTTACATAAACTCCAACGGTGTGAATCTGCTATTGGAACCCCTAGGGCTGCGCTTCACCAAGCGAAGGCGTTCTCCAAACCCGCTGTTGTAGCGCTCGATGTCGGTGTTGCTCAGGACCTCGTTGAAGCGCCTAGGCAGGTAGACTCGCAGAAAGAAGTCATCCCCGACCTGCCCCTCCAGGATCACGATGATTGTCTCGCCAAAGGGTGTGGTGGCTCGCTCCATCGCAGTGATGAGATAGCCGCATTCCTCTCGGAGATCGGCTATCCTGGTGTAGAGCGGAGAGTCAGACTTGCAGTTGTTGAGGGTAGCTCTAAGGTCCGCGGTTGTTGCAGTGCCGTTCACGCCAGGAAACTCTAGCTTGAAAGTGCTGCTGCTGTTTGACATCTCTAGTAGTAGTAGTTGGAGTAGGTCTATGTGAGGTGGTGGTCTGGTGGCGAATGATGCTCAATCGGGCGGGGCCCCGCCTTATAAACCCTCGCCGCCATTTTCTTCTACGTGGGTGGTCCGAAGGGTCGGGCGCAGGTGTTCACACAAAAAACCGACGCGTCGAGACCTGTCTGGGAATGCGGATGCTCTAGTTGAATGCCGACGCCACTCGTTGTTTCTTCCTCACAGCTCGCTTCTTAGGCGGTGGCTGCGAAACTGCACTGCGTTGTGTAACAGTTTGAGTTAAGCCTGTAATTTTCGGTACTCCTGTTGATTTATAGATCCACATGTTTTCCACTTTATCAACTACTTGTTTAACACTTTGGTGCATTTCACCATCTTTGTCCAAAAATAAACCGCACATGAACACCATATCTGTACCATCGTACATTTCCATTTTCAATAAAATTTGTCCTTTGTTTCCCGGGTTTTGAACTGCGAAAGTATTCCCATCGTCCATCCATGACACTATGGGAGAATCATCTGTTGGCTTTGGCACCCATCCTGGTTTCTTGGTTTCCACTTCGATGGGAGTTGGCCTCCTTCGTCTCTTGCAGGCAGTGGTCGGTTTTACAAATGACGACTGAGGTGATGCCAACGTCTGATCACTAGCATTATTGTTCATAACCTCAATCTCCTGAATAAACGATTTGATATAGTCGTCCGCAGAAGCGTAAGCGTCCATGTTAACGTCCTTACCGTGCGACTTCAACCGTACTACTGACTGGTGGTGCGTCTGCTCACCCTTGAAGTAAACTGTATGCACTCGCTGTCAGACAATATTTCTGTTTGGCGTTCGCTTTTATTCACCCGCTGAAGTCAACTGTTACGTTACGGTGACGATCGATCTCGATGACGTTGTCCAGTTCGGCGTACACTATACAGTTGACGGTCTCGGACAACGCTTTGGAGAATCCGATTTCGATACGTAGATTACCGTTGCGCAGGAGATTCCAGTGACTCGACTCAGCCGCGGACATGTCCGGTGTCAAGTCGAACGCCATAAGACAATTACCGTACGGATAGTCACCTCTCTTGATCTCATTACCTGCGTCGGAGAACTGGATTCCGGTGCCAGTGACCAATGTGTAATAAGAGAGTATATACGTCTCACTGTTCAATGTGTAAACAGGCTGTAACGGTTTGGCCGGTACTTGTTCACCGTCCACGTACAATGCGAGATAATTCATATCGTAGTGTTGAAAGTTGTAGGGATTCTTCTTGAAATCTCCGTTGAACGCAAGATTACTGACCAGTCCAATTATCACACGTTTCGGTAACTGACCGAGAAATGCGCTGTCTAAAGCTTTACTCATTATACCGGAGGGTAGTGTGAAGGATTTCACTTCTACACGCGTGATCGGATACTTGGCCGTGCCGGTCTCGAGAGTTTTGCTGTGCGCCAACAATACGCTCGGATTGATCTTACATCGACGTACGAAAAGACTAATCTCTTTAATTGTCACCTTGTAGGTAGTTAGCGTTTTGGACATTATACAAAACGAGTTTCTGGATCTGTTAAGTTGCAATCGCATCTCGACACCGTTCAACATGAATTTGTTCTGATTGCACAGATCGATGTGCAATCGACCGACCATATCGCAAACATCGCTTTCTTTCGTGTGATCGCGACGCTTTTTCAATCCCTCGTTCAATTCGTCACAATCGTCCATTTGTCCGGCCGAATCTTCAAAAAACAGCTCGCTAGTCAGGTGCGAATTCTTCGCACTACATCCGTAGTTCAATAGGTTTTCCAAGTAGGCACGGTAAGCGTACGTGTTGTTTTGTGGTGACACCAGTTTATGATTGAGATAGAGATCCACTTGACTGAATATCGAGTGGAGCCAATTGTTCACCGGGCCCACCTCTTTAGCAGGTTGCCCACCGTCCGCTTTAGTGTCGTCCTGTTTCACAATAGCGGCTTTCACGTGTAATAACGTTTGTGTCAGGTCCGTGTACTCGTCACCGTGACCGGGTATTACAAACTCTATTGGCGAATCGTCCGTCAGCGATGAGATCGGTTTGTATTGAACCCATTTACCGCTCTCGATGCTGGTCTGCGTAGGCGGTAACGAAAACAAGTCCAGTTCAGTCTTCACACATTCACACGATTTCTGATGAATAAACGACATTGTTATCGAATTAATGTAGACGTCCGTCTTCGAAGAAGTCTATCAAGAGACTGTGGCGTGTCGCGACCCGCGCACCGCTTAGGGGGAGATTTTTGCTCCCCCTAACACATAATGGCTTAGGGGGGAGATTTTCGCTCCCCCATACGTCAGGAATTGTTGAAGACTAGAACAAGAATGAGACCGTGACAACTGGTGTTCTGTTGATTTAATTACTAGGGGGAGATTTTCGCTCCCCCTAACACATAATGGGTTAGGGGGAGATTTTCGCTCCCCCATAAGTCAGGAATTGTTGAAGCCTAAAACAAGAATGATACTGTGGGTGTTTGACAACTGGTGATTTATTGCTCGGAATTCGATACGGGCGGACCATAATGGGTTCCTGGAAGGGTCGCGTCGCCCTCCCGTCGGGGTATCAAATTACAGCATCCGCATTCCCAGACAGGTCTCAACTTGTCGGTTTTTTGTGTGAACACCTGCACCCTCCAGTCGAGGTATCAAATTACAGCATCCGCATTCCCAGACAGGTCTCAACTTGTCGGTTTTTTGTGTGAACACCTGCACCCTCCAGTCGAGGTATCAAATTACAACATCCGCATTCCCAGACAGTAGACTGGACGCGTCAGTCGGTTGTGCGAACAGCTGCCTCGGTGCAGAGTACTTGAAGGTATATGCAGTATATGTTCAAAGCATTGCAATTATATTCTCCTTAAAATTTGCATTCACTGTTAGTTCAATTGACCGCAAGCGCTGATGGGCTAGCTCTGTTGGTTGTAGCGTTACCCTGATCAACTCTTGTATTAATTATCCAAAGTATGTCATGTGGGTACTGAGAATACTTGGCTTGACGAGGAGAATCCAAAAATGCAAAAAAAAAAAGGTCAAAAGTGTGGTGCGGGCCCCTTTTTTGTAAACATCATCCAAAGTGTACGATGTGGGTACTCAAATGGCTCGGCTCGACTAGACGAACAAGAATCTGCAATCAGAAATCTGATCCGAGGTTAGGTTAGGTTAGGTTAGGTTAGGTTAGGTTACGTTAGGTTAGGTTAGGTTAGGTTACCTTAGGTTAGGTTAGGTTACGTTACGTTAGGTTAGGTTAGGTTAGGTTAGGTTAGGTTAGGTTAGGTTAGTATTCGCAACAACAAAAATTCGCAAAAAAAAAAAATTTGGCAAAAAAAAAAAAATTCGCAAAAAAAAAATTTCGCAAAAAAAAAATTCGCAAAAAAAAAAAAATTCGCAAAAAAAAAAATTCGCAAAAAAAAAAAATTCGCAAAAAAAAGTTTGCAAAAAAGTTCGCAAAAAAAAAATTCGCAAAGTGTCACAGACGAGACCTCGGGGGGGGGGGGCTCGGGGGGGGGGGCGTCCCTCCTGTCCCTCCTGAGCCAGGAATGTCCAATATACCCTACTCATGCCAAATCGAATGACTCGCCAAAACCAAGCCAATACAATTCATTATTTCTTATTTAAACATGGCATAAGTTTATATTCCTTGTTCGTCAATATTTTATAATATTTTATGGCATAGAGAAATAACCAAACAATACGTATAATATTGATTGGTCAACATTTTAGTTTGTTTGGGATTGTATTTTAATCAGGAATAAATTACTGCCCAAGTTTGAAGTACACTGGCGGAATGTAAGATTGAGATCATCACGTGGCCTTGAAGTAATATCTTTCATGTGTATAATGCATAAAACACAGTTTAAAGACAACTATAATATGCAATATCCAATAACCCTTATTATTTATCCAAAAGTAGCTGTATACGTAAAACGACTAATATAATTAACTAAAGTCAATTACGTGTCTTATTCTGTATAATTTGGCTGAAGATACCGAGATCATAATTTAGGTTTACACATGTATTTATAAAATTGAAGTGTAAAATTGGAACTGCAAAGAATATTTCCAAATTCTATGTTTTCAGGCTCTACCGAAATAAACTCAACGAATCACTACATTACACTATATCACTACATTACACTATATCACTGCATTACACTATATCACTACATTACACTATATCACTACATTACACTATATCACTACAATTTCAACGAATTTTTTTATTATCGTTTGTTGTTGTCTAACACAAAAAATAGCCCCTCGCTTCCAAAATTGATTGTATGATTCTTATTTAAGGCATTGAAAATCCCGATTAAGGCCTCATGTGATATGGCAGTATTATTAAAAATGAAGAGTTATTCATATTTGTTTTAACTGTGTTCAATTGAAATGTCTTGTTACACACCTAAATTTAAACAAATATTCATAAGTTTACAGGGAACATCCGTGATTATTTTTCCAAAACTAAGTGATTTAAGCGTTGTTGATATATTGGTAACGGTAGATAATCATAATAATTGCCATTGGATTTTCAATGGGTGTTACGCTAATTTGTGTTAATACATACTAGAGAACCCGCGCTACTCTGTATTATGAGTTGCATTATTCTTTGGCAAACCAAATGAACTCTCCTTGGTTCAATAAATACATGTTTTAAGTAATCATCTGATGTAAACAAACTTTCTCCGTCAGATTAACATGGGAACTTTAAGAGCCACTGAAGGAGCGAAGCGCCATTTAATATATGTTAGTTTGATTGTTTAATGATATATGTAGGCATAATTACCTATAATTTAAAAAAAATAATCATACAATTCGACCTATAGAACGGTCTCGACAATTTTTTCCAATTTTTAAGAATATATACGGTGATGACGAGGAACAGTTTTGCTCTGGCAAAAGATCAAACACCCTTTTAAAATTGAACACTGAACAGCAAAGTTGCTTAATATTTGTATAGTATTTTTTCCACTAACATAATTTACAAGTTTAAAATAATGCAAAATACAGGAGTAGAAATTATTTTTTATAAATATACATTATGAGAGATCGAGAAAACATATTTATAAACACCTCTTATACAGAGAGAAAAATATTATACGAGTATTTACCAAATCAAAGTTTAACAGATATATTAAAAACAAATATTGCATAAATCATTACGAAATGGAAAACTATTCACTCATAAAGTAGACTGGATTAAAAGCGCTTGACAAATCTTTTTAAAACTACCAGTTGGAGTTTTCAACGAGAAAAAATATCAGAGAAAAACAAATTCTGTACGGATAATGAAGAAATATAGACTCTCGCACTTACACAAAAATATGAAAAACAAGTGTAAATTAGATTAAATTTCGACTTAGAGGCTACTATCATTTACCCATTCCTAATGGCACATGTCTAACGTGCCAAAGACTCTTCATGAACTTCCCAGTTGTATTGGGTATAATTTTAATCCATAGCATTGGGCATGGGTACTCAAATACACTACGAGTCCACGACTTATATATACATAATCCATTTAACAAACATATAAGAGTATAACAGGTCTTTTGGAAGGAAGCAGAAGGTATGTTTGAAAATATTCAGTAAACAACGCTGTACATACATATTTTAACACGCTGAAATATTTCGCCTCAGAGAGGCATGTACGGAACTTAACATCAGTTTCGGTTACAAGCCGGACAACGAAACTAACTTCTGTAAACTCGCTGATTTTATCAGGTTTTAGTTTTTATTTTTATTTTGTTTACCAATATAACATACCTACCATAGACATTAAATCCCATTATTTCGTAATATTAACTTTTTTCTCAGTTTTTAGAACATATTAAACTTAGGAGCCGTTCTGTTCCGTAAATATTCATATTTATTTGTTTTAAAAGCTATGTAAGCCTAGGTATGTCATTCATTACGCAGTTAAACTACCATCTCGTAAGAGGTTTTGCCCATTGCCCTTTAAACCTCCCCAAAGTACAAAAATGTGGAACAAATTAGCAAATATAAGAAAATTACTTAAACCTATATTTTTTAGCTAAGAGACTTATTATGTTTACATATTTATGCATTTACGAGGAACCCAGTTCGACAGTTAGTGTGAGGATCGAAAATAATAGTTATGTTCAAGGGAATAGCTGCTACATCAGCAACCTCCGTGAACTTGGAAAAATATGCGTTATTTTAATGACACTCTTTTTTATAACTGTATAATGTTAACGTCAAGCCCCTTCATGAACTTTGGACACACAAAATGCACAAGTTCGCGTTGAACTCTTGTACTATGTTTTTTGTTTTATCCTCATACTTTCTCAATGAACTCAGTTCAAAAATTACCTTTTCCACTATACAACATTAGTATTTAAAAACTCGCATGAAACTTTATAAAAATGTTCCTGTGGTGAAAACAAGAAAAGACACATAATTGTGTATTTCATGTATATTAATGGTATGTATTGCACCGTTTTCTATCTGTATCTCTGCATTTTTTATATAAAATCATATCCTGGGACTCACCACGTATATTCATTTGAAACTGGTGAAATTTGTTGAAATTTGTTTATTTGTTGATATTCGATTAGTATTAATTTTTCAGGGTAATTTGGTACTGAATTTTAACTTTCCAGTTTTTTATTTAAAATAAAGGCGTTAGCACATTGACATTAGTCTATACCTAAAGATATTAGTCCCAAACGTAAAAGGCAGAACGTTGTATAACTGACAAAATCAGAATACAGAGTAAATACATTATTAGTAGAAACTTTCAAAGTACGGTGGAAAGGTCGTAATGAGGAGATCGCTCTTTTACTGCGTAATGAGATGAACTTAGAAACGCCATTAAGAAGATACAATTATTGTTTATTCTTACATCAAAGTAGGCAAGGAGGGAGCAGAGGGGGAAGGAGGCCGGGGAAAATCATTATTAATATATACTGACTAATTAACTATATAATGATTACTTCCGTTTAAGCCAACCATCATAATTTGGTAAAATTTTAAATCCTTTTAACAAAAGAGAAGCAGATAGATAAACAGTAAATGTAAGAAGACAGCTATTAAAGTAAATGTAAAATATTTTGGTGCTGTAGAGTAGCGAGAAAAAATATTATTATTCGATAAGTTTAAAGTGACTATTTTCCTCATTGTAAAAACAAGATTTATATTTTTCACTATAAGAAATCTAACACTTTTTACAAGTTTAGCGATTTTATAATAAAAGGGAAGTATTTCTACTAAACAAATGTACATTGTATATGTTTACCTGAGATTAATTTAGTTTTGTATAGAAGAAAAGTATAAAAAGCAAATACACCCATCAAAAATCAGTAAATCTGCGTACTCAGCGAATTTCTATATATACAGGTATCCCGCGTAAGGTGCCTCAAACAGATTTCAGACGAACCATTTGACCAAGAAGGATGAAATAAAACTATTTCCCACTAAATCGACCCCAAGGAATAACGTAAACATATTTTTAGTTTGTTACAAATACAGGCTGTCCCAAAAATGGACGGACACTAGTTCGAATCTCGGAATTTTCAAATATAAACATATGTCAAGTTATACATAATTTTAAAGTTTACTAAATTGTTATTTGCCATATTAATTAGTTAATCACTCAAGACGTTAGTCAACATTTAAGTTACATTAATATTACCAAGTAGGAGTAGATTGATATGCATATACGTTAAGAAGTAGGAGTAAGCCAATGTATATAGCCATGGAAATACTAATATGAATTAGCACTTTAAAATATTAAACATCGTATTCCGATCGTTGATTATATGTGATAAGATAACACAATGTTTTTTTCTGATTTATGATATGTTATCATACATATGGATATTTGCTGACTTTGTTACAATAGTTATTTAATTTGTAGTAATATTTCATCTGCAGGTGCTAGCAGTTGTCGTAGCCACAGATGAACGGTAGTGTCGTAGCCACTTTCAACCCTACTTCACAGACCACCCCAGCCTCACGATCCACCACTTTGCCAACCTCCACCAACAGCCCGCACCATTACCCCCACCACTAAACCCCATGTAACCCCCCCCCCCCCCTAGCTCCCACTCCTGACCACTGTGACAGGCACTCGTTATAAAACAACAAAAAAGTCCTGTCACAGTGTGTTCATCTTTCCAACCCCCAAACCATCCCCTGGTCACTGGCAAAAAGAAAAAAAGTTCTGTTGCAGTGTGTCAATCTCCCCCTCCCCAACCAACCCTATCTGACGGCTGAAGAGGACCCAAGCGCCCTAAAACAGCCACAGTGGGCCACCAAATTCAGAGGTTTCAGTGGGCCACTTTCCCGCTCACTGGAACCTCACGAAACAACAGCCACAAGCACAATGCCACTGCCAAGTTGTAGTGGTCAAACTTGGCAGACTTCGGTCCTTTGTGGCGCCTTGCGGTGGTTATCGCTGTACTGTCCGACTTGGATGAATCACAGAGAATACTAAACAATGGACTATGGTTAGAATGGACATCAATACTATTTTAAGCAGCTAAATATTAAAGTTGATGTAATAGTAGGACTATTGTAGGAGGAATTAATATCAATACTATTAAGCGCGAAAGTGGTAAAAGCATATAATATATTTGATGTTTTTCGGAATATATAATATCATTGACTACGGATACTTTAGTAGACAGTGTATTGCGATAGTAATTATTATATAATTACGAGTTTAACAACTATCATTGTATATTTGTACGTAATAACAGATTTTTACTTTACACTAGTGCATTTACTTAAACTAAAAACCAAACGTGAAAGAAGTACACATGATCGAATTGATTTTTATCTCTACAGTTTATCAGAGTGTATAAACGTAGCCTATATTATCAAGCAAAAACGTGATTTGGCCATTTTCGTGGTTTAAACGATAAGTCTACTGTATCACTTTTACATGGACAATCTAAAGCTTAGATTATGGAGAATCTATTTCTCAATGTAGTGTTTAGGAACAATTATTGATTAGTTGTATGTCATTCCTCTCATTTTTAGTATTAATATGCAGTAAACGGTTATACATTTTTCAAACTGTTTTACTAAATGGTATATATACATTAGTAAAACTAATTTATTTTTAATACAACTTCATACAACTATTGATGATCTAATAGTGTGTTTATAGTCCAGTAAAAATAAGATTTTACCTGTAAAAAATTGCAACAGAAAGCTTCTTTGTTGATTCTTAGAGAAAAATATGTGATAAAAACAATGACGCTAAGTCTACCAAAATCTGATATGGCATAAGGCCGTCACTTTGTAAAATAGTCGGCCATGTTGGATATGTGTAAGCTTTTACTAAATCCGCCACTGTGTATGAATTATTTGTCTCTATCCTGTAATAATGTAATATGGTGTATGCCGGTGGTGAATAAATGAATAAATTATTAGACTTAGAAATACGATTCCTATTTTAAAATGTTTACAATGTGTGATAAAATGCAGTAACAGCTTGAACAATCTATGACCGTAACCATGCGTTAACACGAATCTTGCTAAATAAAGCAATGTTAACAATTTATTAAAAAAAGCACAACACTTTACAAATTACATGCTATGATTGCATATTTGTCTGCGATTTGATGGATTATACATGCATATCAATTTAGTATTCAAAACACAATTACGATTCTTGGTTCTTGGTTAACTAAGTCAAGTCCATGCCAAACAACAAATTTGTATTTAAGAATAAAAAGACCCAGTTTATATGTAAACAAATTTTGTCGGATAAAAATTTGTGACACACCAACAATCTGTAACAAAACCCAGCCTCAGCGGCGCGACGGCGGCGGCGAAGCGCCTCTACCTCGCCTGTACCTATTAAACGCGCACCCGTTTCATGTTAATTTCACAATAGAATCAAGGCAATAGACTTAATTGCCTTAATAATAGACTTTATGCAGAAGATTTACTGCTCTACATTGTGAACTATAACACTAACCCCGTCAAATTAGAAAAATCGAGGGAAAAAATCCCGGACTTTTGAATATTGGTGGCATTGATCGTTACCCCTTCTGTACATCATTCTAAAGGTCCCCGGCCTTGGGTGGTGAGCCAGCGGTGTGGGAGCCTCTTATGGGGAAATTTCATGATGAATTGTGAATATTCTATGTTTTTGTTACTATTTCCTTATTTATTAGTTGTAGCCGAACGTTTTAAATATAAAGTTAAAGCACATTAAATCACCTACAAAACACCTCATTTGCAATTGCGTCATAGGATTAATGTTTAAAGAGTTAAATGATATAGAAGCTGTAGAAATTACAGCGACAAGGCTTTTTGGAAGTTTCCCGTTATAAGCTAGGCAAAATAAGATAAATATACCGTCAACATGGGCACAATAACAACAGACAACTTTTGAAGAATTTTTAAATTATGATTTACTCCTTGACAACCCCAAAATTGAACAAAAATTGGACAATCTAAAAAATTAAAATTAAAATTGGTGGTTTGAGAATGGTGCGTACGTATACAATACAAGTGCCACTACCATTACCATCTCCTCCGTCATTGACCAACGCTTGATGGATATCTGTGTTAAATTTCGATTAAAATGTGAAATTATTGTCTAAATTATTTAAATAATATTTACAACAAAGATGGAAAAAAATTGACGTTGGTCCACATTAGACAAGACTATTTAAAAAACCACCCGACACATCTTCATATGAGTAAAGTGGCTCATTGATGAGCTTCTTATGGAGCAAACTTGCAAGCTCCCTAGGCTCTAGCGCACGGGTTTTGGCAGGCAGCATGTTGAAGCAGTGTTGAAGTGGGATGGGATGTGCTGCCATGGATCTGCTCAGACGACACCTGGATGTTGAGGTGGGATGCATTTCTGGTGGTGTGGTAGTGGAGGTCACCCCGCCACTGGTAGTCATCCCTGGAAGTACTCTCTAATGTCAGAAAGGGTTCAAATATATATTGGTTATAGATGGTCATAACCTTCAGCTCCACAAAGAGGGGTTTGCAATGGTCTCTGTAGCCGGCTGATGATATGACCCCGACTGCCTTCTTCTGCAGAAGAAGTATGTTATTGCATCCTGCCGCAATGTCCCTAGAGAAGCAACTCATCTCTAACATGCCTATGGAACAGTGCATGGTGTACAATTACCAGATAAGGTTCATTGACAGCTCCCTTAAGATTCCTAAGACGAAAAGTCACGAGGGAGAGCATTGTACACACACCACTCACATGCTGTTCCCAGATCAGTTTGGGGTCTAGACTTATACCCAGCGAATTCACGCCCTCCTGCATGTCAGTATCGATGGACTTCCGTAATGTGCAGAACATTTTCTGTATCTTACTATCGTTAAGTTGCAGACGGTTAAGGGCAAACCAGGTCTTAGAGGCTTCTAGAGTCGAATCCACCTCGGCAAGGATGTCATCAACCTTCTTACC
Source organism: Allygus modestus (assembly GCA_963675035.1). Lineage (NCBI taxonomy): Eukaryota > Metazoa > Arthropoda > Insecta > Hemiptera > Cicadellidae > Allygus > Allygus modestus. The sequence continues at coordinate 368,847,600 of OY776111.1, read as the reverse complement.
TCTAGTAATTATCGAGGTGTCGTCTGCATATAGTAAAGCATGGCCGTGCAAGTGGAGGTCAGTTGCCACAATCAAAAAGAGCAGAGGACCAAGGACCGAACCTTGAGGGACTCCCGTGTGGAACATGGAGTGGTCTTGAGGTGGCTCCACCCACGGACCACAACCTGTTGTCTGTTTTCGAGGTATGATGTCAGAGTCTTCAGACCCACTGCACTTACACCATAGCGGCTCAGCTTCTCAATGAGAATGATGTGTGCCACACAGCCAATTGCTTTACTAAGGTTGAAAAGCGTGACCAAGACTGAGTCTCTAGCTTCGAAGGCATCTTTGATTTCGTCTGAAAGGACCATGAATGCACCAGCGGTTTAGCGTCCCTTCCTGAACTTGAACTGTCTTTCCCTCAAAAGTCCATTTTCCTCGAAATATTAGGATAGTTGGGTCTGCATAATGTGTTCCATAATCTTGCCCACCACTGGAATTATAGAGATCGGCCTTCAGTTACCAAGGTATTCTGGGTTACCCTTATTAAATATAGGGACTGTTCAACTTATTTTAAGGCAGTCTGGGAAAACCCGTGCAACCAGGCAGCCAAGTATGACACAAGCCAGTGGGGCAGCTATTACTTCTGTGATCGATTTTAACACTACCGCAGACACTCCATAAACTCCAGCGAGGACTACCTGGCTCGCTGATCCCTTGAAACCTCTAACAATCTTTATAACTAGGCTTGTGCTTACGGGTTTTCAAGAAGACAGACCAGACTCAACACCCACCGGCAGTTCAACGCCATCAGCAGGATCGCCATCCACGGTAGGGATTTTTCCCAGAATAGGATCAACTGACCTTACACAGTATTTGTTACATTCATCAGCACCAGCAGCACTTAGGAGGTTTGTAATATAGTATCTCTTTACAGTATGGTCTCTAGCAACCATCGGATTTGCAATTAATTATGATACTTTTACGACTGGTACTTGTTCCTGCTTGAATACCATAACAAATTTAGTTATGGAATTATTATAAAGAAATTAAATGTCATGAATACGAATGTAAAATATTTATATATGATATTATATTTATTGTATAAGCCATTAATAACAATTTAACCTTTTAACATGCAATGGGTTAGTTGAAAAAGTAAGTTATATAGGCGTTCTATTGATACAATATCATGTTTAGTTGTAGAAGAAAGTAGTATAATGAAATTAATTATCATGAATAAGACCACCAAATAGCCATGTATGTTTAGGCCCTACTAAACTAATTTAACATTTAAAGCTAAAATTAGCTAATTTAAAAACGAAGCAATACAATGGTTTCGTTGATATACACTAGTCTAAGTAGGATAAAAGAATTGAATATCTATAGTAATAGTCCTACAGTAGACTTTTGTATAAATAAAAGCTGTAAAATGTATGTGTAATTTGTTAAACCAGCATTTATATTTGCCGTTTTGAAATTAATACTTACATTACAAATATTTCTCGCGGAATCCCCAAACTCACAATGAATACATAATATTGTTACTTGATCAATAATTTTCAGTAGATTGTTGTAATTGTGCAAAATATTACCGATCTTGATCAAATAGTATGTTATTCTCTAATATTGGTGGGAATTGTGGAAAAAAATTACTTTTTCTCTAGACCTCCAGATGATTTTTTTATAGGACCATATGCATCTTCATCTGTTTCCCTGTGTCTTGCAAGTGGGCATGAAGATATCCTTCTTCTGGAACTTTTTTGTGGGTGAAGAAAAATAGCTCTCTTAAGATCAGTGACTCTGCTGGAAGGCTGGACATATGTGACTCCATACTACCAAGTTGGAAGTAATTCATCTAGTGTGTCCACCGGCCGACATTACTATCTCATTAGAGGAGGAGGATGTATTTACTGAGTCACTAAAATCAGCAGTGGTCAAACCTATGTATAAGAAAGGCAGAGCTATACAGTAGATCAAATGAACTATCGATGTATTTCCATTATATCAAAACGTTTTAGGTTCTAAAAAAGATTCTTCAACAGGTTTTATTTTTTATTTTTTTTATAATATTCACTGTTACAAACGCTTGTATTCTTGGGAGAATGTTCTACACCATGCGACAGTGTGGATACTACGTTTAGTTTTATTTTATTACGTTTGTTCAAAAGCCACATATAACCACAAATATGGAGGTTGAATAGCCTCCAAAACTGATAAACAGTAAAATAGTGTTACTTTACCTCCGTCTTCAGCTTTAAAACAATCAAAACGGACGTCCGCGGTTTCAGAAGTTAAAATAATTCCATCATCAGATTAAATTCAATTTTACAAAAGTTCACATTTGTCTGTCGGCAAAAGTTAAAATTTACATAAAACACATACTACAATACGAACGAAAATACCTTTAATCAAATTGCACTGACACGTATCGGCCGGTAGGTGATCGCCAACTCAAGTCAATCACAATGGCTTATATAATAAATATAATATGATACATACATATTTTACAGTCGTATTCATGATATTTAGTTTATTTATGATAATTCCATAACCAAACGTTATATTGTAAATATAAAATATTTTAAACAGTTTTTCCTCTTTCATACAAACCTAAAATTTTCAAAATCGGTTAATATACAATAGAGTTATGGCTGTTGCAAATAACTACTGATCCGCCATTTTGAATCCGATGTGGTGGCCATAATGTTATTATCTGATCACACGACCAATTAAATTTGTTATGATATTCAAGCATGAACAAGTACCAGTCATAAAATTATTGTATTTAATTCCACATCCGATGATTAGAGACTACACTGTAAGCCGCTACTATATTGTATACGTACGCCTCATTTTTAAACCACCATTTTTTATTGAACTTTTTGAGATGTTCCAATTTTTGTTTAATTTAAGGGTTGTAAGGAGTAAATTATAATTTAAAAACTCTTCAAAAGTTGTCTGTTGTGATTGTGCCCAGGTTGAAGGTATATTTATTTTATTTTGCCTGGCTTATAAGGTGAAACTTCCAAAAAGCCTTGTCGCTGGTAATTTGTACAGCTGTAATATCATACAATATTATATATATAATATAACTATTTAAACATTAATCCTATGACAAAATTGCAAATGAGTTGTTTTGTAGGTAATTTAATGTGCTTCAATTTTATACATAAAACGTTTGGCTAAAACTAATAAATAAGGAAACAGTAACAAAAACAGGAAATATTTACATTTCACCATGCAATTTCCCCAAGCCCAACACCCCCCAAGAGGGCTTCCAAGAACACCCTCGGCCGGGGACTTTTAGTATGATGTACAGAAGTGTACAAACATAAACGTCATTATTAAAAAAGTTACACAATTGTATCCATACGGAAAATTTACTACACAAATTGTATTTTAAGTTAAATATCTTCTCATAAGCTTATAAAAAACTAATTAAATATTTAAATAAATTATAGCCAGGAGTATTAGGAACATTTAAAAAAAGTAATGGTTGTCCTAAGTCTAATAAACTATTCACGGTAACGGTTTTAGTAAAAGCTTACACAATCCAACATGGCCGACTATTTTTCAAAATGGTGGCCTTATGCCACGTCGGATTTTGGTAGAATTGGCGACATCGTTTTAATCAAATCTTTTTCTTTAAGAATCAATCAAGAAACTTTCTGTTGCAATTTTGTTCCAGGTTAGGCCGTATTTTTGGGCTAATTTTACTGGACTATTATAAGGGATTTCCCAAAGGCAATTGATAGCTTAAAATTATAAAGTAAAAATATATATATAAAAAAGAAAGACATAAAGTACAAAAAGTATATTCACTTTAATATTTCTAACTTGTCATTGGTCAGATTTAGTAAGTATGCTATGATTTTAAGTATTTTTTCACCCAAGTTATGTAACGCTGATTTTCAAAACTCTTTTATAATAAAGGTGTAAATTTGAATATTTTTATATGTTTAGAAGTGTTTATGTTAAGGAAAAAATATTTAAAAGACACATAATTCGTTCAACCAAGTCAGTATGTTATTCTCTTGAGTAAAAAAGGAGCTGAAGAAAAATTTCTTAGGGCTCTATGACAACAATAACAACATAAAAAATATATAAGTTACGTAAATAAGAAGATAACTCTTGGGATATTACTACTGACAAAACACAGGCAGCAGTGGAGCAGACAGCACCCTTGAGAATGGGCTTGTCACCAGGCCTCCTCCGACTGAGAGATGTTTACTCCATCGACCGAAGAATCAAACTTTTGAGCTTCTTCAATATTGCATGCAAAACAAATATTAGAGTTAAAAAATATTGAAATTGGCAACTCTGTTTATCAGATGGCATTCAAACACTTTTATTTATATGATTTTTTTAGAACTTACTATCGTATTTATTAAAACATGTTTGTACATTTTCAAGCGAGACCCTGCGTGGTAACTCATAAATCCTCCTCCGTCTTTGTCCGGCACTAAAGGAAGAATAAATATATAATACTTCTTTGTCATACATATGAAAATGTTATGCTTAAGCTTGCAATTATTTCCACACAAGAATAATAGTTTACATCCTGAAGAGCATAGGTGCAGAAGCAAAGAATGTACATTTCACAAACCTATTATACTATATTCAAAATCGTATTACATCTGCTATTATTTGTATCTTCAAATACATATGTATATTTGGTAGAGTTTCCTACTTATACGAAAATGTTTTTTACGCTTAGCCTACCTCACTTACGCTGTTAAAATGGAATATGATGATTTGGACAAATAATTGTTCTCGTACTAAAGATGACATATATTTTTCAATCTTATCTCGATGTTCACATTCAGATTGTTATCTGAGATATAGGTTTACTAAATCAACGATATCACCAATCTATTTTACCGATTTTGTCTTCCTTAAGCAGGGACACAAACACACACTCCGTCTAACTCTTTCAATAAAGATGCTTCTACAAAAAGAATTATTGACACTTACATACTAGGTGGCTTATTACTTTAAATGATTATAAATATACAATGAATGTATTTATTTGTATTTCCGTGCTTAACAATTAAGTCATACCAAACGAATCGCTCGTATTGTAGAATTGCATATTAAATAACTTAGCCGGTGCCCGGCGTGACTTCGTTCGCGAGGATTCTCTTGACTACCACTGATTCCTATTTATTTTTCCATTGTTAGAAATAATATTAAAATTGAAACTTAAATCAAATTATTACTCCATAAGGTTGACATTGATAATTTCAAAGTCCAGTGGGGAGAATCCTTAAATACCTAGGACTTTGATTAGTGGCTAGAAACCTTCCTAGTAATATCCTGAATGACCATGCAAATATTAATTGTAATCATATGAGTGGTATAGGAGCGCATAAAGGATAAACAGACAAACAGATAAACAGGCAGACAAACATTTATTTGTAACAATAGAGCTAAATTTAAATAGTTAAAGTAAATTACCCAATAAACAGTTAATAAATGTTTTATATTTCAACTTATTCATGTTAAAAATTGAATGCCCAAGTAAAAATTAAATCTAAACTAAGAAAATATTTTTGGGATTCTTTGTATTACTGTATTATTATTTTTTAAATTGTATTTTAAGTTATCTAAATTTAAGAACGAAATATTGATGTGAAACATGACACGCTTTACCACGTAAGATAGTGGTGTCATCTGGCTCAAAGGTCACATTAATATGCAGTTATACCGCATAAATATGGAGAAACGTCGCATCTTGCTACCCAAATCCCAGTATAACAAAAAATTAAACTAGTTATTTATTTTCCATTTAAATTTTTATACAAGTACTCATGCAAATGAAACATTTATATTCCAAAATTTAATTTATTATGTTTACTACAAATTACCAAACCTGTTTTTTTTGTTTTTCCTATTGAAATAATTTGTAAGGAATTGGTTTTAAACTTATATAAAGAATAAATCATCTTTCCCAATTCGTGCATATCGTAATCATATTTTCTCATTCATCTAAACTTGTAAACTACACCAGACCTTGTCTTGACTATGTGGTTTTATTTTGTTGTGATGTTATGATTTTAATTGCAATTATCTTTAGTACCCTATAATATAGCCATGAAAGCAAATTAAGTTGACTTAATTTGTATTAACTGCTCCTTCCGTAAAAATACTGAGGGTTTTATAACATAATTTTGTTAACATAACCTATAAAAATGGTTATTTTAATATTATCGTAATTCGATCAGAATAATTTTAATATGTTGTTCAATTACTATATTTAACGTTATTATATTAAGTTATATATGCAGATTCGCCCACAGGCTAGTTTAATTTTTCAAGGTACTGTATACTAAATCTAATCAAACGGTCCGATTAGGCATACTTGATTTGAAGTATCCACTTTGACTGTTAATTTGACTAAATTTGACCTATTTAGCTGATTTAGGTGTTTAAATTAAAACAATGGAATTTATTACCTTCTTACCTCTTGGAGGTTGTTGATTTAATGTTAACAATAACCGTCCCTTATTCTCAATATGGAGTATTTTGTACATAATGAGGGTACCGTAATACGATAAGGACCCAGTTGCGCTTTGTCATTAGTCTCTTAATTAATTATGCTTTACAATAGAATCATTAGATAGCATTCCACTAAAACCATTCCGCTAAAAATATCATTGGCGTTAAAAGACACGAAACACTAAAGGCGTTGCCGATACGGGGACACTTGGAGCCATGACACAGCGCCGGGAGGCGGAGAGATGCATTATTGAGAAGAACTAAGAATTATTGCCGACTTGTTGTTGGCTCCGTATTTTCCCCGATCAGTATTTCATGTGTTATTTTAATCCGTGATTGTAAACGAGTTTTCTACCACAGTTTACTAGATATTTTACTTATGTATTATGCTTATAATTTAATCAGACATGTAAATTTAAACTGATGTTTACAAAGTGACTGGTTTTAAAGTAAATAAACTGTGCATGTAAGAAAAAATGTGAAACACTAAAAGCATACTGGAGCAATAATGAAAGCGTATAATTCCCTTTTTTGGGTAAAGCTGTAGTAGTGTGGGTACAATTTAGAATTATATTCTTTGCAATATTCGTGGATACTTTATCTATATTACTTTGAAGCTAGTTTTATTAATTTATTATACATATTTAATATAAAACTTGTTATTTAAAGTTATATTTTAAAGAGTTTAAAAGAAGTTTGCAACAAAATATTTCATTTACATTTATTTAAAAGATTTCACAAAATTGTATAAATATATGGTGTAAAATTGGTAGTTAACTTTTATTTCTAAATGTTTATTTAGTGTATACTTAATATATTTTAGCCAAAAATTCAATAAAAATTTATTGATTCGTACATTTTATTAAAAATTATTACGATTTTTTACTTCTTCCTATTTTATACAGCATAAATAAATAGTAAACCTTGTGTTTACAGGTACAAATTTTCATACGTTAAAAATAAAGGTAATGCCATAGGAATGATAACCATCCGTAAGTTGCAAAAACATGGTTTAAGGTCGTATTCACGTTTTCATTGGGGTTATTTTATCTCTGAGTTTAGTTAATATATAAAATAAATATTCTTAAATTAAAACAGTTGGTTATCGGATATGAACAATAGAAACCTAAAAGGGTTCTCATCAAAATAAGGGACGTTTAATTAGTTCTTAAATGTAATTTAAATCAATCCAAAAGTAATTTGAGTGGTATGGACAGAGAGAGAGAGTTAGAGTCAGACAAGCAGCCAGATTTAGGAAACTAGGTGTGGTCACCGGTCTCGGGAACTAGCATGGACGGAAAAGGTCGGACGAGATGAGGTTTCCATGTTCATTTCGCAAAGGGAAAACAATCTAGGCGAAGATGTTTCGCCCCCTGCTGTCTATAAACATGGACGAAGGTAAAAGGGAAGCTTGCAAAAAACTTACACAATATACAGCTTCAATTTTTGAACTGCAGGGAACAAAGGAGATTAAACTTATCACCTGAAGTACAAAGATGTGCATACCAAGACCAATATCAAAACTGGAGCAATTCGTCATGCGTTAAAAATAATTGTCATATACATTCCTTTAATAATTTTTATGATTTAAAAATACGTTCAGGAACTCTCTTAGAGTGGAAGGGGGAATTTAGTTTTGTGGGAAGGTGAGAGAGGTTGTCTGAAGTTTGTTAACATCAGAGGTGGAGGGAGACATACTTTGGCGTTACGTTGAGTTCGGCGTTTGTTCGGAGTTTACAAATAAGAAAATATGTGCACGGTGTTAATGTTTGATTAACAGTTTTATTTCGTAAGGTAAAGATTTAATAATAAAACACTAGTTGAAAACACCAATATAAGTAGGCATAACTTAGCAGAACCAGAACTTTACAAATAGTTATTTAAGATATTTATGTAAAAAATAAAATTATAACGAACTAAGTTGCTTATTAAAACTAGGTGGAAATTTAAACTGAAAATATATAGTCTTAACAGTATTGGAAATTTCATATCTAAAATTAAAGTCTAAGTTATAAAAACAGATCGTGAGAACAGGTCCAGTTGCCATTTATCGGGAGGCACGTACGATATAAAACTAAGTCAGAGCAAATACAGTTACACTGGCGCAGTCCCGGAGCCAATTGGCGGTAGACAGTTAACAGTAACTTGCACGTTTCCGTCACTCTCCCTCAAAGTTCCTCAAACACATATTAGCGAATTTCCCCTATAGGGAAGAAGCTATTACCGTAGGTCTTATGGTAAGACTTAAGCCCGAGACCATGATAAAATTTCATTTTAAGGTCCCAAGATCCAAAAACACCATTCGTTCAAATTTTTATATATGTATATATACATATATACAAATATATATATATATATATATGTCCGTAAGCACGATAACTCTCGTAAAAAAGGTCCGATCTTAATGAAATTTGGTACAAATGTGTAAAACACCATTTATTTGAACGAGATCGAAAACCAGACGAATCGCACCATCCAAAGGGGGGTTTTGGGGGGGTTTTGTACCCCAAAAATGTGTTTTTGGGGTTTCCACATGTAATTTTTATTCAAATCAAATTTCAATTTTTACCATTTAATTCAGTAAAAAAAAAAAAATTTGGTATTTTGATCATAGCTCTACGTCAATTGGTTCCTGATATATTGATAGTGCTAAACACAGTACGTTGTCTAATGTTATTCTTATGGAGAAAAAGAAAAATTGTATATCTCGCTTATTTATGAACATAAACTGACAAAACTTGGTATATGGCTTCATCTGGTTGGGGTTTATCGTTGTTTGAACAAAATAAAAATTTTCTCGTATGGTTCGCGCAGCAGCAAACCTAGGTAATTGGTCCCCATGTTTTTCTTATGGAGAATAATTAAAATGTTATATATCGCTTACTTATAAATGTATATGAATGAAACTTGGTATGTGACTTTACTTAGATGAGTTCTAATGATATTTGCATAAAAACCCATTATTTTGTGTTCCTTGTTGCAGTAAACCTGCGTACTCATCCCCAATGTTATTCTTATGGAGAATAATTAATATTTTAAATATCGCTTGTTTGTGAATATATTTCTTATGAATCCTGTTAAGTGTTAATGGGTTATTCATTGGAAATTCGCTGAGTATGCAGGTTTGCTGTGACGGGGGTATTTTTAACTATACCTCCTTCCTTTTTATGTTATTTGTATCTTAACTAGACTTTTAACAGTAATTAATACAGAAAAATACCTTTCAACAATTAGATTGGTTAATAAACCTAATATTCTAAATATCTTTATAACTTTACACCGTAGAAGTACACAATGCATGTATTCATAGTTTAACTATTTAATTTTACACCACATATACTAGAATTTTCAGTGACCCTTGAGGACTTGCTATTGTCTCAACAATCACTGACAATCAATTGTTGAGAAGATAACCCAATTTAATGCATAGACTCGGAGTAATTTAATATTTATACAACAAAATTATAAGGATACATACTACTCGACGGGCGAAGTATATGTAAAAACCAAACAAATGTGACAGTAATGAATAAGTTAATGATTCCCAATATTGTTTTTAAAGAAGATGGAATTGGGAAACAGTAAAAGGCATTTTACCCGGATGAGAATCGTCTAAACCGGACTGTAAATGAGGTGTTGCCAATTGGCACCATATATTTTAAAATATTTTCTGTACTTTATATATCAAATTTTAGAATACTAAATGGTAGCTGGATGAATTGTCGTTTAGGATGTATCATAAATATGTGACGATAGTTAAAGCAGTTGTCAATTGTCAACATTGATTATACAGTTAATTTTAAATGTTAATATAACGTATAATTAAAACCAAATAATAGGTATTTATACATAATTCAGTTATTGACAGTAACATAGCCAAGAATCAACGACATTGGGTAATAAAAAGTATTTTTAGTATTTCGGGACTAATGTTTTGTTCCCTTTTACTATCTCCAAGAATCAATAAAATCGTGTGGTGAATGAAAAAGTTGATAATCGTCAATATGAGTATATACAGGGTGTCACAAAAGTGCGTAGCACGCTATGCAGAACCGGATTCTACATACAAAAACAAGTCGAAAATCTACAGTCAAATTTTTGCGATTTCGGATTAGTTTGGACGTAATCCGCCATTTTGTATTTGTTTGAAAATAATTAATAATTCAAAAACCCATGGAGATATTTTTTTGAAACTTAGTATAAACTTTAAGTTTTGGGTTTTTAACATTTTTTAAAGTAATTTTTGTTAAACTTATCAAATTTCAAAATGGCGGCCATTCAAATATTTCAAAGTCAAATTTCATTAAAACTAGCAACGAAAACAAAATTTTACAAGGCATCAAATTTAAAGCTCTTTGTGATCCAAATCTAATGAAATTTGTATTGTAAATACCAGTTAATAAATAGAGAAGTTATGGTAATTTTTAATAATAAATTTCAAAATGGGGCCATAACATTTTCAAAGTAAAATTCCCTAGTGCATTTGACCATCTAATTACAAGTGATTTACATTTTATTTCTTGTAAAATTTTGTTTTTGTTGCTAGTTTTCAAGGAATTTGATTTTTAAATTGTTATATGACCGCCATTTTGAAATTTATCATAAAAAATTACTATCACTTTTTATTTATTAACCGATTTTTACAGAAAAAATGTCATTGGATTTTTGAGTAAAAAGTGTTTTAAATTTGATGACTTGTAAAATTTTGTTTTAGTTGCTAGTTTTCGTGGAATTTTTTTGGCTTTGAAATATTTAAATGGCCGTCATTTTCAAATTTGATAAGTTTATTAAAAATGATGTTTGGAAAATAGTAAAAACCAAAAACTTCAAAAGTTTCAAAAAAATATCTCCAAGGGTTTTTGGATGATTAATAATTTTCACAAAAGTACAAAATGGCGGATTACGCCTAAACCAAGCCGAAATGGAAAAATGTTAGAATACATTCAACTTGTTTTTGTATGTAGAATCTGGTTCTGCATAGCGTGCTATGCATTTTTGTGACACCCTGTACAATTATTTTTAAATTTAAAATAAGATTGAACTGGTAGCAAAATTATATTTATTTTCCATACTTTGGTCTTACACAACAATATATATCAGAAACAACTAAATGAGTGATTCAGCACCCTTAGTATTTTGGGCTAATATTTTGAAAACAGTTTATCCATTAGACAAAATATAGAATTTATTTATAATGAATATAGATATTTGGACAAATATTAGTTGAGGGATATAATAAATAAAATCGCACGGAAAAAAGGAGTTGAAAATTGGCACTATAATATTTTATAAACTGGCAATGTTATTATAGCTATTTATGCACTCATCTAGTAAGAGCATCATTACAGCGTGAGGGCGATGGTTGAAGGCACGAGTGCGTAGCCTGATTGCGTTAAACGCCCGAACGCGTTATGGCTCTTACTTCTCGAGGCGCGTACACTATTTCACTGGCCCCTACCCCACAATGTAGACAATGTAAAAATGCAAAAATATTAGTTTAGGAACTGGCAATGCAAAAGGTTAAGGTTCTGTTAGCATCAAAACAAATAATAATTGTATGATTTGAAAACTTTGATTGCTGTAAATGCAACAGCTGATGCTATTGGAAAAGCTAATTGAGCTCTGCCGTGAGTGTTATCGTAACGCTTTGTGACATTACCTCCCTGGTCTAGCTCGGCCGTCAGTGTTATCGTAACGCTTTGTGTCATTACCTCCCTGGTCCAGCTCTGCCGTGAGTGTTATCGTAACGCTTTGTGTCATTACCTCCCTGGTCCAGCTCTGCCGTGAGTGTTATCGTAATGCTTTGTGTCGTTACCTCCCTGGTCCAGCTCTGCCGTGAGTGTTATCGTAACGCTTTGTGTCATTACCTCCCTGGTCCAGCTCGGCCGTGAGTGTTATCGTAACGCTTTGTGTCATTACCTCCCTGGTCCAGCTCTGCCGTGAGTGTTATCGTAACGCTTTGTGTCATTACCTACCTGGTCTAGCTCTGCCGTGAGTGTTATCGTAACGCTTTGTGTCATTACCTCCCTGGTCTAGCTCTGCCGGGAGTGTTATCGTAACGCTTTGTGTCATTACCTCCCTGGTCTAGCTCTGCCGTGAGTGTTATCGTAACGCTTTGTGTCATTACCTCCCTGGTCTAGCTCTGCCGGGAGTGTAATCATAACGCTACGTGTCATTACCTCCCTGGTCTAGCTCTGCCGTGAGTGTTATCGTAACGCTTTGTGTCATTACCTCCCTGATCTAGCTCTGCCGGGAGTGTAATCATAACGCTACGTGTCATTACCTCCCTGGTCTAGCTCTGCTGGTAGTGTAATCGTAACGCTTTGTGTCATTACCTCCCTGGTCTAGCTCTGCTGGGAGTGTAATCGTAACGCTACGTGTCATTACCTCCCTGGTCTAGCACTGCCGGGAGTGTAATCGTAACGCTTTGTGTCACTACCTCCCTGGTCTAGCTCTGCCGTGAGTGTTATCGTAACGCTTTTGTCATTACCTCCCTGGTCTAGCTCTGCCGGGAGTGTAATCGTAACGCTATGCCATCAACTCCCTGGTCTGCAATAAAGCTTATTACTCACCTCTCAAGATAGAGTCATTTAACGTGTGATCGGCGATAACATTTTAAACTGTTGGCGGTAGTTATAAATAAACTATTCTAATATGTCAAATTTAATCGAACCATAAAAACTAAATTTCTTGTCTGATTTTAGAAGCCAACTTTTAATAACACTTATATGTTTATTAAAATGTTGCTTATAATAAAATTCATTTAAAATAATTTTTATTATATCATTATTACTATTACAATAATAAAAAAAATTGTTTTGTTAAGATAAGTGAGATTTAAATTCGGAAAAATTTGTTTAATCAAGTCCAGGGATAGGCAAAATTAAATACCTCGGAAGATATATTGGACAAAATATTTGCCTGATGTGGATAAAATATACCTACCATGTTAATTTTATCGAGAAATAATGGGAAAATTGCCTTAAACCCTATCTTGTCCTTATAAATAACTAGCTGTTACCCGGCAGACGTTGTGATGCCTTTGACTATTACCAACTAAAACCAATATCACAAAGATAACCTGTTCAAGTAAACAAGTCATTAGCTTTTATGTAAACAACAATATATTTCCATAAGGTTTATATGGGAACCCTTTTGGGCCTCTTGGGGGGAACCCAATTGAGTTAGGACGAAATGGATGGATAAAAAACCTTTTCCGTGAAATTTTACATATATATACCAAGTTTCATGGCAAACGGTCCAACAGTGTCCGAGTCCATAAAATTCAAATATATATACAAACAAACAAACCAACATCCTTTTTTATAAATGTAGATAAATAACCAATACTAAAATAAAACATACAGCCTAAAAACCATACGGGATAAAGGTACCAATGAAATGTGTTTTAAATGACATCTTAATCGGAGTTGTTATAGCACACCCCAACACAACACAAGTCCTATCCAAACTCGTGTCAAGCTGAGACACCAAGACGATATTCTCGTGTGTTTCGGGTCTCGTCATCATTCTTACGGAGTTATCTCCACGTCTTCCTGATGGCCAATTTGCAGCTGTCAGCAGCCGACAGCAGACAAGGAATTGCGAGTTCCAACATGTAGAATCGTGTTAAAAACAGATACAACCACCTGTATAATGATTGGTTTATTTCTTTAATGGAATATATTTGCTAAAATTGTAGCTAATTATAATTTATTTTAATATATTACCGTATTTATCAGTGCCTTACATTTTATCATCATTAATTGTAAGCTATGGTGTAATATATTTATTACAAACTTATCATAATTAATTTTTCTATGAATTCACCACAAACGTTCATATATTTAAAAAAAAAATGGGATGATCTGTTTTATGTTTATATAACTCATGTCTTCTTCTGCAGAGTTAAGATACTTAACTTTTATTTAAATATAATTTTTGTTTATTTGTCCAATATTTAATTTAGGTTTCCTTCACCCTTTTGTTATTTTAATAAGATGTCACACAAATCGCTATGAAAATTTAACTTTATTGTTGTTGTTCACTTATTTTCCGTTTTCATATGCACTCTTAAAACCTTTATTAGATTCACCCGTCAAAAAAAGTAATGGGTGTCGTTATGTCAACCCGATGGGTACTTGTTCCTCGTGTGGCATTTACGAAATATTAATTTCACTAAAAACATATTTTCATCATCTAATACTTGTAAGAACTGATATAACTTACATGTTTACTTGTATGATAACAAAAAGAAAAATATTCAACATGACTCACTTCCAGTTAATTAATTACATGGATCATTTGACATAAGAATTTTTTATTATTCTTAGAAACATTATAATTGTTTAATTTTTTTTAAAATTGTTTAATTAAATACATGCGAGGACAACATTTTAAGTATTACTTAAGTTTTCTTACCATCACACTTTACCCAATAACATAGCATAACATAACATCACATTACTCTAAGCTGCAGAAGGGTTATATATATATATATATATATATATATATATATATATATCAATTATGTATTTATTTAAAAACCTACTTGAATAATTAGTCGAACAAACCCTAGCTATATGTGCTAATCAGGTCGTATTCAAATCAATAAATCAACTTAATAAATAAAAACACTTGTATTACATATAAACCTGCGGTAATATATGACCAACTCGTCATACCACTTGATCTTTACCATAGGAAACTAATTTACCCCCATTACATTATCATCTATTATGAATTTAAGAATCGGAATTGTATTTACTCGTAGAACAAAAGCTATGTAGGAAATTTTACCCTAATAATAATAATAATACACAACAAAAACAAGTTTAACTTATTCAACATATATTATAATCATAACTATTCCTCATGTAACATCTAGCAGACCTTTTGAAACATAATAATTTTTGATAAAAGCAGTCTTTCCTTTCAATAGGTTCAAATTTATTTGCTATAGTAAATTTATAAAGGTAATTAATTAATTAAAATTGACATATTCCTCCACTGAACTGTCCATAAAATAAAGGTTGCTAGTCACAAAACAGACTTTATAACATTTATAATTAAATTGTTTTGTTTTATAAGTTATATTTTTTACATCGTTTTCTAATCGATAGAGATTACCAGTAACTATCATATTTTTGATAGTTATAGACTTCAATAGTTTAACTTCACTGTGCGAATATACAACTCACCTCTGTATTATTGTGACACTATTTTCGGTTTCTGACAATTTGTTTTTGGTTGATGTTTCTGATATTGTAAACTTCAAGTTCTGACTCGGTAACTTATTCTTATCGATTCGGTCGCAATCCCTGTAATTTTTCCGCTTGCGAGTTTGACTCAAAGCAAAGCTGTTCCTTTGGTTAAAATACCTTTTAAAACAATAGCGTTATTGATATTTAAATGTTTTAGAAATTATATACAAACCATGGATTGTGCTTATATTTTTGTTCTTCTTTTTAAAACAATTTGCTAAAACTCCTTAATTTTAACGATCATGAATGATTTTGTTAAAAAGGGATTAAATGGTATACAATAATAGGTAACTCTACCATACATGTTATTTGTATATACACTAATTGCATACTTCACTATGTATAATAATGTAAACTTTTGATTACTTTGTTACAATAGCTCATTAATATATAGAAGTATTCTATCTGCAGGTGCTAGCGGTTGTCGTAGCCACAGGCGCAATACCACTGCCGAGTTGTAGTGGTCAAACTTGGCAGACTTCGGTCCTTTGTGGCGCCTTGCGGTGGTTATCGCTGTACTGTCTGACTTGGATGTTACACAGAGAATACAAAATCAATGTACTATGGTTAGAATTGACATAAATACTATTTTAAGCAGCTAAATATTAAAATTTATGATTTTATGTTTATTTGATTTTTTTACCTTTTTCACCCTGCGTTATGTAAGTTATAGTAATATTAAAACGAGTTCGCACGCAGCACGCTGACGTGAGGGAAGTGAATTTCCACATAAAAACTTTTAAAACTCAAAATCAGTGTAAAAACATACATTTGTCCAATTTTTATTGAAATCTGAAAACATTGATTTTTTGGCTGTTCTGATACTCCTGGTTTCATTTACTTGCAAAGCTGGGAATACAATTTTGCACACTATAAGGTTAGTAGAAGGTCCAGACAGGCTTTAAAGTAGGTGTGAGGTTGCTGGGGGTAATAAAAGTACTCTAACAAAGGAATAACACGCTTTTCTAGTGTAAAACCCCGATAAGACAACGTACTGTGTTTAGCCGATACACATTTTCTTTAATAACTCAGTAAATATTTATGCTAGAATGATGGAAGAGGGCTTAAAGCTTTCGCCTCTCTAATTCCCATCTTTTTACATGTATTAATTTTACATCTGGGGCTTTTCTGACCCTTTTTGGGCCCAAAAACTCGAAAATTTAAAGATTAATCCCCAAAAAATGGGTTTAGAGTTTTCCGATTGTTTTGCCCAACGAACTTGTCCAACAGATTATAGAAAGTAACGTCCCTACCAAATTTGATGTAAATCGGACAAAAAATGCGACTGCTAGAGTGCATACACACATATATATATATATATATATATATATATATATATATATATATATATATATATATATATATGTCTCTCTCTCTCTCTATATATATATATATACATATATATATATATATAAAATTTTGAACGACCCCCCAAAACGTGTTCAGGGGGTCACGTTAGGAACTTCTATGGTGGTCCCGGGCTTAAGTTTCACCGTGCAGGTCATGCTAATAGTTCACTTTCCAAAGGAAATTCACTAATAATACTGCTATAAATAAATATATCGGAATAATTACTAAAATCAACTTCGTTACACCTAAATAAAACTGGACAAAACTCTTTTAAAAATAGAAAAGCAAGCGGAAAAAATATGTTTGAGTCTATTTTCCGGGAGGATAACGTTAAAGAAACACATTTTACTCAACCGAAACGTAATTGGCGTAAACGTTTACCGTTTCCCTGGTTTAAAATAAGATTGTGTTGTGGCCACTTTAGTCTTCCTGATATGTCTGCAATAAACTTGTCTGGGCAATCTAATTTATTTTGAGGTAAGGTTTTTTCTCAATGCGGTATTCATGAAAATATGTACTGTCTTTAAATTGTGATGTTCCTTTAAATCTATATTGCTAACTTTGCATGGAGCTTATATTTGTTATTCACTTTAATAAAGCTAAGAAACTTAACTTTTGTTCGTTGTTTCCTTAACCCATGATCTTTATTAATATTCATGTTGTAGTAATCTATATATCCCTTTCTTCCGTATTCTATATATCCCTTTCTATATACATTGTTTAGTTTGTTGAGATAATGTAGAATGTTGTGAGTCTAATGAAGATTATTATCGACATATAACTCTGTTTTTTATGTAAGTTTTGGTATACTTTAGAATATATACATAAACCTATATTTTAAAAAAATGTTATAACTCAGTATAATTTATTTTCCATTTCCTTTAATTTTATTAAGAAGTCTTTTATTCAAAAGCACAAAATAAGAATAAATATTAAAAATATCGTAAGCGAAAACAGTTACAAGAAATAACAAAACGTTGAAATGTGTTTGTCACAAATTTATATACAAATTTTAAACTCTTAAAGTATTTTTTTAAGAAGATGTTTGTCAATGTAATTATCATACTAAATAAAAAGTAATTACCAGCGTAATGTTTACAGACATGGTACAAGATTGTTTCCTAATGCATTTACCATGAGAGAGATTTCAGTCTTACACACAATCTACAAATGATGAAAAGGATAAATGAAACAGTCCACATATTTAAATTATAAATTAATTAAAGAGAAACCCCCACTGAAAACATTTAAGGGAATTTAGAAGAAACAAATTAGATCCAAACGAGAAGAGTAAAATATATGGAGTAAGCCTTTGGGATATTTCTAGTGACAAAACGCAGGCAGCAGTAATGCAGACAGCACCCCTAAGATATTTTCGTGTCACCAGACTTCCTTCTACTGAGAGAATATTAGTCCATCAACCCACAACATAAATGTATTGAGCTTTCACAATATAACATGAATATGAAATATTGGAGAAATTAAATATTCACACTGCCGAGGTAACTGTTGGCAGTTTATTTATCTGCGTTACCAGTATTTTTTCTTAGGTATATAACTCTTTTAGCGAATTTCCCCTATAGGGAAGAAGCTATTACCGTAGTCGGCATGGTAAGACCTAGGCCCGGGACCATGATAACGTTTCGTTTTGAGGTCCCCAGACCCCAAAAACACCATTCGTTCGAAACTGTATATATATATAGATGTGTGTGTGTGTGTGTGTGTGTGTCCGTGGGAGCGATAACTCTCGTAAAAATGGTCCGATTTTGATACAATTTGGTACTAACATGTAAAGCATTATTTATGACTTTAAGTTCGAAAACCAGACAGATCGACCCATCCGAAGTGGTATTTTTTTTTGGGGGGGGGGGGTTTGTACCCCAAAAATTGGTTTTTTGAAGTTTTTACATGTAATATTTTAAAAAGTCAAATTTTAGTTTTCACCATTGGATTTATCTTAAAAAAACACACAATTTGGTGTTTTGATAATTTCTCTACGTCAATTTGTTACAGAGATATTGAAAGTTCTAAACACAGTACGTTGTCCAATGTTATTCTTATGGAGAATAAGACAAATATTATAGATCGCTTATTTATGAACGTATACTAACGAAACTTGGTATATTGATTCATTTCATTGTGGTCTATTGGTATTTCCACAAAAACACATTTTTTTGCCGATAGTTCCCTTAGCAGCAAACCTGCATACTCAGCCCCATGTTATTCTTAAGGAGAATAAGTAAAATGTTATGTATCCCTTAATTATGTACATCAATTAATAAAACTTGGTATATTGGTTCACCTAGTTGAGTTCTATTGATATTTGCATAAAAACCCATTTTTTGTGTTCCTTTTTGCAGCAAACCTGCGTACTCATCCCCAATGTTATTCTTATTGAGAATAATTCAAATTTGATATATCACTTATTTGTGAATATATTTTTATGAAACTTTGGTACCTTTGCGGCTTTATGTGGTATTAAGACATATGTTTAGCATTAGAAATTCACTGAGTACGCAGGTTTGCTGTGACGGGGGTATTTTAAATATCTTATACGATGGTAAATATATAGGATAGTCTGAACTTTCGAACGGAACTCATAAAATATCATAATACACCAACTATTGCAGAGAGTTCATGTCTGACTGCCTCTCTCGAAGCACACAATACTTAGAACTCTAAATATTCCAATTACGATCAAATTGGCTTACAGTTTCTATATTACCTTATCTGAAGAGGTTTTAAAAAAATAAAAATTTAAAATTAAAATTTCACCTTTTCCCACCCAAAATCAATAAACACAGAAAAATTAAAATGTTATCAAAATCGGCTACAACGATTTAATTAAAACTTGGTGAGTTATTGTGCTTCAGGTCTCTAACAAATGATCGCATCTGCATGTGTGAGAACCCTTTTAGTTATCATTTGCCTGCTTAAAGGCTTCGGATTTTTATATTTGATGAACCTGTTTACTATAAAGTTTTGTCTATCACCATTAAAAGAGTTCAAAAAACTAAATTAAATCACGGATTTAGCCTAAATTAACATGACAAATTAATAATCTCTATTTTAAACAAAAAGTAATACAAATGTTTAGAAAACACTGATCAGATGCGAATTGTATCTATTTTAAAATCTAAACTCTTTAGTGGAGGAGGGGTGAGGTGCTTAAACCACTGAAATTCCACCGACTCGATGTTAATGCAAATTTAGAGAAGACAATAACATATCATAAGTCTATGCAATTACACGGTCAAGTGTTTACTCAATGCATAATCGATAGGTGGATGAACAAATAGTATCTACCCTTAAGAATGGTGAAATAAGGAAGCAAATGGAACCATAGAAACAGAAATATGAATAACAATTCGCCCTTTTTTATTTAAAAAGATTGCTCGTATGACAGTGTGAAATGATTAGCAGGAATTTCAAAAAGATAAAAGTATGTGTTA
This sequence comes from Allygus modestus, assembly GCA_963675035.1. Taxonomy (NCBI): domain Eukaryota; kingdom Metazoa; phylum Arthropoda; class Insecta; order Hemiptera; family Cicadellidae; genus Allygus; species Allygus modestus. The sequence goes on along the minus strand of OY776111.1, from coordinate 368,827,055 downwards.
GCCTAGTTCTACTATTAGTTTCAAATACTATGATTGAAAACGGCCAGTTAGTTACTCGTTCAAATTGTATCAACAAATTCAATCAGGTTGGTTTCAATTGAGCAAGGACGATTTGTGAAAAACAATAATTCATCTGATTTGATCATACAATTCAGTCAGTCAGTTGTGATTTCATGAAGTTCTATTACTGTTGACTAGGGGCTATGCCCGTACTTCGCAACGGGGTAAAAATTTAGAGTTGAAAAATTGTAAACAAAATAATTACAGTCTGTAGTTAGATATAATCCATTTATTCATATTGCCTCCTGGATTGAAAATCGACTTGAATTAATAGGTTAACGTACCTTATCCGTTGTCAATCCAAAATCACTAGTAGATGACTAGTTTCGGAACTGCTGTCCCATTCTCAAAATTGACAATGGGACAGCAGTCCCGAAACTAGTCATCAACTAGTGATTTTGGATTGACGACGGATAAGGTACGATAACTTATTGCTTCAAGATATAATCCTTATAACAGCTGTTTATTTAAATGAATTGACTGAATTAAGAAAACACACAAGAAAATAAATTAAATTGAAATTTTGTGATATAATAAAAATAAAACTCAACTCCGTATAAATAACATGTTGACTTGAACGTCCCGTGGGGCAGGCACTGAAGACCGCAATAGGCCTATGACACTCCTGCATCGGCTATATTTGAGCAAACTTTCAGTAGAATTGGTCGAGTAGTGTGGGCGTGATGGAACAACAGACAGACACCACCTTATTTTTATAATAGTAGTGATGATAGCTCGACCAAACTAATTGTAGTTGTGTTTAGCAAAATTATTATATTTTATTACTTGTTTAAATGGGGACACTGTTAAAGTTATGATATTTTTATTTAATTCTGATACCTTACTTAACTAAATTTGTAAACGATATATAACATTTTGCATTCAAATTAAATATATTTAACAAGAAAATACACACTGGCAAACCGGATTTTAGTTAGCCAGGATTAAAAGGCCAAGCACACTAAAGGAGGCATAGGCATAGGCAATTTAACGGATCAATCTACGTTTCATTAGTACATCATACAGGTGTGGTGGTATGCCACAGCGAATCAGTCGATAATGATGAAGGGTACAGAGTATATATCGCTTTTAAGCGTTGAATTTTTCCTCTCAAATCTCTTTTGCATTTGGTGTAATCTTATCATTTAGGGATATTGTGTCTTCAATATTTCCACGGGAATTACCATTCCAAACTATATCTTATTAAAAGACTAGCTGTGTACCCGTCCTTCATACAGTGTATATAAATGGTAGATTAACTAAAGCAAATAACAATCCACATGATTTTACAATATTAAAATTACATTTTACACGTTTAATGTAAAATTAAATCAAAGTTAACGAAATATACTGGCAGATAGTTCGGGTACTGTTGCTAAGTTGAGGAACTCTGTCGGGTAGTAAACGGCGTGTGGTTTGCGACTCCAATTCGGTACACGTAACACTTTGGATTCGCTCTTAGAAATAAAATAACTCAAGTACAACAAAATATATATATATATCGTGGAAGGGGGAGCAAAAATTATAAAATCGGGGGGGCAAAAAAATATAAAATGGGGGGCAACAATATATAATCGGGGGGTCATTAAGATTGGGGGGTAGCAAAATATAACATCGGGAGGGGGGGAAAATAAAGATTTGGGGGAAGCAAAAATATAAAATCGGCGGAAGGACAAAAAAATATAAAATCGGGGGGGGGGCAAAAATATAAAATCGGGGTGAGGATCATTAAGATCGGGGGGTGGGGGAGCGAGCAGAGTTCCCCAATACCCCCTACTCTCGCCTATCGGAAAAAGAGTTTGAGTTGCCATTCAAGTATTTTTTTTATTTCCATTATAAGAGTTGCCATTCAAGTTGTTTTTTTATTTCCATAATAATAAACAGCTGTTTACAATATTTTAATTTTAAGTTATTTTAAGTTCCAAAAATCCAATTAACCTTCTAACGCACATATAGGTAATAGCTTCATCGAAATCAGCGCACCCGATTTTCCCTGTGAAAAGCAAACAAAACGTGTCCAAAATCGCACAAAATCACGTTTTTGAGCGGTCACCAATATTTTTTCAAAAGGCGTATGCCAGAGACCTAAAAGCTTCTCACGCATGTATCAAACAAAGAAACAAAGTTTCATCAATGTAAGTGCACCCGTTTTCCCGTGAAAATCGACCAAAAACCCGTCCTTGAGCGTCACCGACAGATAGACGTACAGACAGACAGAAATTGAGATAAGACGCGTTTCTGCTTTCCTATGGTATGAAACGTAAAAATATGCAAAAATTTAATAATTCCAAGCAATGTACAGACTAAACTCTAATTTTATTTATATAGATATGTTTAGTTCTTAACAGTTGCGAATTTGTATTTGTTTGCGAATTTAGTTGTTATTTGTCTTAATAACATCGTAATCACATTTCGTTAAGGGATGACCAAAATGGTATGTAAATTTTAATCGAAATAAAACACAATTATTATTTATTATTTAATTAATTTACTTGAATATTATAACTCTTAAATATTTTTAATAAAATTAATGGGACCAAAAACTCATTAAATATTTAAGCTAATTTATTTTACGATAATATTTGTTGCTACATTTCGTTTTATTGTTGCAGGATTTTTGTAAAGGTGTCGGCTTAAAAGGTTCACTTAAAATAAACACCTTAGCCTCAATATTACAGAATATTACGATTGAAGTTAGTTTTGATTTTATACATTTTATATCCTTAACTCATATTTATTTATATCGTCATTCGTAATTAGGACAAACTGCGTTATAATGCTTAATATATAAGTGTTCTTAACAAACCCATGATATTTGTATTTAATCAAATAGAATTAAGATAGCTGAGACTGAATTTTGCAATGGAAATCCTTAGGTTAAATGTAAAACTTTGTTAATAATGGACCGAGCATCAGATGAAGATATGATAGACTGCCATGTTTATGTATTAGAACTGCATATTAATATTCCTCTCAAGCCAGCTGCCTCCTGCGACTGCTATGATGAAATTTCAAGGCACTTCAGTATATCTCTCATTTATGGTTTATATTTATCTGATATTTTTGTTTTAATTTCTGAATTACAATTAAACATAAACCACGTAAGCGTGGCAGGACTTAAAGTTCTGGAGTCCAAACAAGTTTGTAATGACACCTAAAAAGCGTTCTAAAATACTCGTAACAATCTTGATCAATACATAATTCAAAAAGTAACTGATGTCCTGTCATCCAGGTGATCTGTATAGTTGCATGCTATATAAATATTTTAAGCCTACTACTTGTAACTGGATAAAAACAATGTAAAATAAATAATATGCAAATGAATAATAATGCTATTTTTGTAATATAACACTGGGCAATGAGGTAGTAAAAAACGCGTTGCCTATTCGGGTGACACTTGGAGCCATGATGCAAGCCGGGTGGCAGAGGGATGCATTATTGAGGAAAACTAAGAATTATTGCCGACTTGTTGTTGGCTCCGTGTTTCCCTCGTTGAGCATTTCATGAGAAGTTATTTTAAATTTGACTATTACAGGGTGTTTCCTACCAAATTCAACTGGATTTGTTAATATTAAAGTTAAAAATTTTACCTTTTGCGTATATACTTTTAAAATAATCTTATTAGAATAGACATGAGATTTAAAAGAAGGAAAACTATTACTGCAAAAGTAAATTAAATGAATGTAGGACGAATAAGAGATATCGGTAAAAACTGCAATATTTTTCCATGGCAAAGCAAAATAATAACAATAGAAAATTAAAATACCCTATTTAAATATAATTTAGCCAAAACGGTTTGTTCATGAAAGGCGGACAAATATGTTTATGCTCACAGGTGGCCAGCCAAAAATGTTGGACTCGTGTCAGACACATTTTAACCACTAAAAACCCTCCTGTAGGCTTGTATGGCTTCAAGTTAGGCCAACGTTAACATACGCCCTCAGAGCTCACTCCTCTTTCCCGACAAACCCTTCCTAGAGCATAGCTCGCATCCTGGTCTATTTCTGCCTTTTGTGCGGAGGATGCACGAGACGTGTATGGCGGTCCCAGTTGCCCTCACTCTCCATCTTCTTCGCATAGACCGTGTCTACCGACAGCACACCAAGCTGTGTTTAGCCACCAAAGTGCAAAATGATGAGTAATGTAAGCAGTACTCATTAAGGCAAGCAGTATAATAATTACCGTATAAAACAAAATAAGTCGACTTGGTGTGGAAGGGCCGTAACTAAAACATCTGTCACTGTGTGAAGCTGGGTTGAATTAAAATGGAGTCTTGTAATGCTGTTAATAGTATATTAACATATGTCTACATTTGATATACATTAGTTAATTTTAAAACAAATTATATGCAAGACATTATTTTGTACTTATTACAATAAGTATAAATTACGAGTATTACTGACTGATAACAACAGTATTTTACGTAACTAACTTACCAACTTAACGTATAATTGAATGTAACGGGTTCTTATTCATATGTTGGCAGAACAATTTTATGTATAGTCAATTATATTAAAAATACAAATTTGTTTTTAATGCATTTTTTAATTCGGTTTAAATTATATAATTTAATCATGCTACATATCAAAATAAGGTATTTAAAACTAAATATTTTGATTTTATTTTTTAAACTAAACTGCATTACGAGTTGACTAATAAAAAATCTACAACCATCAATAATTGCATATTTAAAATGCATCTAAAAATTTTCCCCTAAGTTAAACTATCATTCGGAATAATAAGAAATATATTTATAAAAAAATGGTTTAATATAATCAACGACAAAAAAACAGCTAAAATTTAAAATACTGTAGTAAGTGAAGGAGAAGAACCGAATCACTCATGGTCAAAGAGAACACTCATGTTAGTCTGCCCCAAGAACAATATAAACGTTAATGTACATTTTACACTTCACAAATGTTTTAAATCATTTTGCAATGATTTTTATGAGAAGTTTGAAAACAAAAATAAGGGATGATTCACTAAAGTCTGTGAAAGGTTATCTAGAAGGAAGAAAATTATATTAATTTACTCTAATATGGTAGAGAAAAGGGTTAAAGAGTAAAAATGAGTTTCGTACCGGGGCTTTTTAATTACGATGCTTACTTGCCTTTAACTTGCCAGTTTACTATAATGGCGGTAATATTATGAATATACTACAAAGAGGAGAATTTAACTAATTAATTTGCCGGTGTAAACTTGATGTACTGTTGTGGAAAACCGTACATTAAAAGATCTTCAATCAACATTAACGATTTTAATTTAATTTATAAATAAACTAAGTGGGTAGTTAAACTATCAACAAATATCTAAGTTGGTCAGGAATTCCCAACATCTGATTAAAATCTATGTTAAGATGGAAAAAGTTTATGAGAACAAGTATAGGTGCCTTTTACCAAGAACCACCTATGATGTATAACAAGGTCAGAGCAAACGCAATCACAATGGCATAGTCCAGAGGCAATTGGCGGCTATCAGTTAACATTTAATTTATATTTTACGTCCCTTCATTTCCAAGTTTCATCAAACAAC